>CM045731.1:72788916-72796416 GCA_024760905.1 Plotosus lineatus
ACACACACACAAACTAACAAATAATCTGAATGGGTGCATCTGCATTTATATGCATGCTGCTCTAAGTATACACAGGGGTTTGTGTGTGTGTGTGTGTGTGTGTGTGTGTATGTGTGTGTGTGTGTGTGTGTGTGTGTGTGTGTGTGTGTGCATTTGTGTATTTATGTTTGTGTGTTTACCTGAGAACCTCGTTAGTGTTTCCTATGCTCTTTTTTTCTGGTGCTCCATGACACTCAGACTTCAGAAGGGTGTGAGGTCCACGATCCATCATCATGGCTGATGTTGCCGTAGCAATAACAGCCACAGCATCACGCACACGTGCCTCTAAACCATAATCCCACTCATCATATGACACACTGATCATACCTGAGAAACAGTGAGAGATGAGCTTCATTACACACACACACACACACACAAACACACACACACACACACACCCCTTTATAGTTGCTTGATTGTTCATTACTCCCGAAATTGACCCTCCTTCAATCTACACCTTGACCTGATCTAAGGAGATCACCTGTAGGGAACTCTGGAGGAATGTGATCTGCATCCCCCGCCACCAGAGATGGTACGATCCATGTGTATCCATATCCTGTTAGCCCGACAGAGTGGGCCACCTCGAAGATGATATTGGCCTCTTCTTTGGTGGAGTACAGCAGGATGACGGGACTCTGAAGCTTCTTCAACTGGTTCTGGATTTTAGAGTCTCCATCATCCACTGACATGTCCAACAGTAAAACCTCCTCCAATTCCCAGCCAACAAAACTGTTCTCTATAGTGCTGCGGATCTGGGAAAAGGGTGAGGAGCAAAAGAATGAGAGGGCAACAAACTACAGCCATGTTTTTGACAGAGGAAGAAAACAAGGAGAACTTTAAGGAAACCCATCAACATTAAGATCCATCAAACTTTACTTCCAAATACATCACTACAGTTAAGACGGTGGTGTCATCACGTCCACCTCAGAGCAAGAAGGTCCTTTGTTTGAGTACCGAGCTTGGCGAGGGCACTTCTATGTTCCCCCTGTACTTATGTGGATTTCCTCCAAAAACTCTGGGTTCCTTGATCAGTTCAGTAACATGCACATTAAGCTAACTGAATGCTCCAAATTTCATCTATGTCTGAATGTGAATGGTTCTGTGTGTGTGTGTTGGCACTATTGATTTATTCGTTCATTTATAACTTTTGTAATCCTACTAGGGCCGTTGGGGTGGGGCCCTGAAGTATACTTTAGCCAACTCCAGACAAAGTTAGAGTAAATACTGAATAGGTCATCAGTCACTCACATTTAGAGTCACATCTAGGGGCGATTTGGAACAGTCAGTTATCCTACTGTGTATGTCTTTGGAATGTGGAGGGGGAAACTAGAGTTCCCAGAGGAAACACACACATGCACAGGGAGAACATACAGTTCTCCACACAGAAACGCTCTTGTTGAGCCCGGAACTAGAACCCAGGACCTTCTTGCCATTGGCAGACGTAATAAACAATGTAAACAATATGTAATCTCTACCTTTGTGACAAAGTCCTGATATCCGGGGTAGTAGGTGGTAACGATGGAAAAAATGTACCAATCATATTCCTCCATAATATTCAAAATCACCATGGCCTGCTGCTCAATGGATGGACCAAACTGGAAAAACAGGGAGCTATCATCCTGCATACATGCACACACACACACAGAGAGAGAGAGAGAGAGAGAGAGAGAGAGAGAGAGAGAGAGAGAGAGAGAAGGGGGAGAGAAGCTGAAAGAAAGAGGGAGAGATAGACAGGGGAAGAGGGAGATAGAGAGGGAGAGATAGAGAGAGAGAGAGAGAGAGAGAGAGAGAGAGAGAGAGAGAGGAAAAGAGAGATGAAGAGGGAAAGGGAGTGAGGGAGTGAGTGAGAGAGAGAGAGAGAGAGAGAGAGAGGGGGGGGGAAAGAGGGAGAGAGGGAGAGGAAGAGAGAGATTCTGTTGTTTAGTGTTCCTGAGGTAGTGAAGGATTCTACATGAGTTCAATTTTTTTAGATTTAAAGTTCTTCAAATGAACAATTGGTGTGTGTGTGTGTGTGTGTGTGTGTGTGTGTGTGTGTGTGTGTGTCTGTGTGTCTGTGTGTGTCTGTGTGTGTGTGTGTGTGTGTGGTGTGCGTAAGTACCATAGGTAGAGGACAAACTCTCTTCATCAGCCCTGAAATGTAGAGCAACACTGGCAGCATCACAGGTGAATACATCCACCTAACCTAGTTTGGTGTGTGTGTGTGTGTGTGTGTGTGTGTGTGTGTGTGTGTGTGTGTGTGTGTGTGAGAGAGAGAGAGAGAGAGAGAGAGAGAGAGAGAGAGAGAGAGAGAGAAAGAGACAGACAGACAGACAGAGAGCGAGAGAGAGAGAGAAAGAGACAGACAGACAGAGAGAGAGAGAGAGAGAGAGAGAGAGAGAGAGAGAGAGAGAGAGAGAGCAAGAGAGAGAGAGAGAGAGTGTGTTAGAATATGTAATTGCAATGCAGGTGTTTTTGTTTGCGTGTCTGTGTGTGTGTGTGTGTGTGTGTGTGTGTGTGTGTGTGTGTGTGTGTGTGTGGGGGAGTGATGAAATATTTGTAGAGACAGAGCATAACTTTTAATTTGTGATGCTGTTCTATACTGCAGGATGATTTATCCGCTGTAATTATCTCCATTTCTCTCTTACTCTCTCTCCATCTCTCGCTCTCTCCATCTATCTCTGCATATCTCTGCATTTCACTCTCTCTCTCCATGTCCTTCTCCATCTATTTCGATCTCTCTCTCTGTCTCTCTGTCTCTCCATCTCTTTCTCTCCATCTGTCTGTCTCTCTCTCCATCTCTCACTCTCCATTTCTCTCTTTTCATCTCTCACTCTCCATCTTTTTCTCCATCTCTCACTCTGCATCTGTCACTCTCCATCTCTCACTCTGTGCCTCCACCTCCTACACCCACGACACCTCATATACCTCAGATAACCTTCGGGTTTAGAGTTTATGTTTTGTTGGTGTTCTGGGGTTTAGTGTTCAGTTGTGGTTCAGGGTTTAGTGTTTATATAGTGGTGGTGTATATGGTGTTTATATAGCATTTGTGCTTTAGGGCTTACAGCAGAGGTGTTTTAAGGTGAAGCGTTTATATAGCAGTGATGTTACTAGGTTTAGTATTAAAGTAACTGTGGTATTTCAGGGTTTAGTGTTTATATATGGTGCTGTTTCAGGGATTATTGTTTATGTATAGCTGTGGTACTTTAGGGTTTAGTGGTTATATAATTGTGGTATTACAGGATTTCGTGTTTAAATGATAGTGGTATTTTAAGGTTTGATGTTTATATGGTGTTTAAGGATTTAATATTTATAATGTTTATATATTGCTGTGGTCTTTTAGGTTTTAGTGTTTATATAGTAGTGTTGTTTAAAGGTTTAGTGTTTATATAGCAGTGTTGTTAAAAGGTTTGGTGTTTATATAACAGTGTTGTTTAAAGGTTTAGTGTTTATATAGCAGTGTTGTTTAAAAGTTTAGTGTTTATATAGCAGTGGTATTTCAGGGTTTAGTGTTTATGTAGCACTGTTGTTTCCGGGTTTGGTGTTTATATATGATGGCCTTTCAGGGATTAGTGCTTATATATAGCAGTGGTGTTTTAGGGCTAAGTGTTTATATGGTGGTTTAGTGTATGTAATGGTGGTGTTCTGGAGTTTAGTGTTTATGTTTTACTTTTGTTCCTGGTTTTAAAGTGTTTTGCCTTCTTTACAATGTTGAATATGTTACAAGCTAAAGCTAGTTGTATTCATTATTAAATGCTGTTAGATGAATTTGAGTTTTGTACACGAGTATTACAGCTGTAAGAAACTATAGCATCTCTCTCTCTCTCTCTCTCTCACACACACACACACACACCCACACACACACACATATAAACACACACACACACACACACACACGCACACACACACACACATTTTCTCTCTCTCTGACCCTGAAGTTAAAGCTTTATCTGTAATCCTCCACACACAGATGTGATTAATCGGGCACATCCTAATTATCGCAGGTCTCATTCACTTAATTACTTTAGAATAATTTAAATATCTGTTCACTTGCACTGATTCTCTCACTCTCTCGCTCGCTCACACTCTGTCATTCACTCACTCACTAAATCTCTCGCTCTCTTACTCTCTCATGC
The DNA here is from genome assembly GCA_024760905.1 of Plotosus lineatus. Classification (NCBI taxonomy): domain Eukaryota; kingdom Metazoa; phylum Chordata; class Actinopteri; order Siluriformes; family Plotosidae; genus Plotosus; species Plotosus lineatus. Next base: position 72,793,068 of record CM045731.1, read on the forward strand.
ACTTTCTCATTGTCTCAATCATTCACTGACTCACTCTTATACCCCCATTTCACTGGAGCACGGAATGCAATGATCGTGGCGGAACGGCACGGAACGCAGTCTATGGAAGAGCTTCGGCATTTTTACACGGAAAATGGGTCAAAGTCCTATGGAAAATTATACATTCGGAACACTTTCGGAATGTTCACGGCATGTGCGGAACAGGCACGGAAAGACTACGATACAATTTAGGAATAAATAAGGAAAAGCGCGCGGATTAACTGCGGAACAAGTACGAATGGCTACAGATTGCAAAGGAAGACTTTCGGATAATTTACAGATCGTTCATGGAAAGCACGGAACACTCGAGGAATAACTGTGTCACTACTACATTTGAGAAGGAAGAGTTTCGGAATGATTGTGGAAACACGCAGAATGAAAGCGGAATGTTTATGTTCAACATGGAATGACTGAGGAATACCTGGTGTAACCATTTTTCAATACAGAAAAAATCAGCAAAGATCAAAGGATTTGCTCCTGATTCCGCCTTTAAATCCATGGTTCAACCAAGGGATCTCATTCTGCCAATACGTTCCTATTAATTGCAACTTCAATAAATCATTGCTAACTACAAAAAATGCACAAAAGTAAAAACCACAGTGATTATAACTCCAAAACTTTATTACATATGAAACATTAACAAACAGAAAACAGAAAAAAATAATTTGAAATCAAAAACACAACAGTGTCACAGTTCACTGGCGGACTTTGAATCCACTAAATCATCAAAACACCGTCTGAGCGCACTGGAAATGTTCGATGGGCTGGGCTCACTCCCACTTGTGTCTCTAGCCGCAGGGGTGGTTGCAGGCGTCGATGTACATGTAACCGGAGGGTAATTGACTGGTCCGCTGGGTTGTGGTTGCTGCTCTCCTGCAGACGACGTCGATTGCTGTGTGCACTGTTGTGTTGCCCACCTCGCGTCTTGAGGTCCCCAAACAGACATAGGTGGACCAGACAGATGCATGGGCCACTGCGTCGATGGGGGCTGCCAGTAATGTTGCTGATGCCACTGGTGGTGCAGAGGTGGTGGTTGATGATGCTGAAAGAGCTGCTGGTGGTATTGCTGTGCATACTGCTGAGGCTGGAGCTGCTGCGACTGCTGCTGCATCTCCAAGGCTTCAAGCTCTGTCCAAGCAGTCATTCAGCAGTTTTTGAATCTTCAACTTGGAATGCCTGTACACAGGTTTTGAGAGATTCTGCAACACGGCTGCCACCCAACTGGTGAAACTCGCCCTCTCTCTGATTCATCGGCCATCAACACTTCCCTTGTCAGGTTCACCAGCTGTTCGGCTGCTGCTAGAATCCTGTTCACTCTGTTATCAAGGGTGGACATTTCAGATCCAGATTTTGCCTTCCCACAGCTGGTCTGAGTTAAGGTGGAGCTGGATGCTGTTGTAACAGGCATTGTGACGAGGGGGATGATGGGTGTTGCTTCTTCTGCCAGCTGGAGGTCGATAGGTGCAATGTCCTCTGCCCCTCTGACGTTGATGGCAGTGGAGGTTCTCCAGTGGTCGTGGACGTGGAACCACCAAAGCCAGCTGCAGCAGCAATCTTGGCCTGCAGAGAAACAACGTTCCTCCTCTGTCCATCGACAATCTGTGGACATAAGAAGCTAAAGCTGTCGTAGATCCACTGGTCCCTCTGAGACATGTTCATGTCAGCTTGCCCCAACTTCCAACATCTCAGTTTTCTCAGCCTCTTCCACACACTCTGGAACTACTGCTTCAGCTCGCCATCAGTCTTCTCCATACGTGACGCCTGATCAGCCCAGAGCTTGGCCTTCAGATGATGACCATCCAGGATCGGAGCTTCTTGTTGTAAAGGCACTCATTCGCCTGGATGAACTCCACCATGAGCTGTTCCTCATCGTCGTTGAGTTCGATTTAAACTCTTGCCTTCTTGCTTGGGCCAGAGGCGACATCGGCTTCAACGACTGAAGCTACATCTGACTCACTCTTTCACTCACTCACTTACTCTCACTCACGCACTCACTCACTCACTCCCTCACTCACTCATTAACTCTCTCTGTCTGTCTGACTCTTGCACTCACTTACACTAACTCACTCTCACTCACTCACTGACTCACTCTTGCGATCTCTCTCTCTCTCTCTCTCTCTCTCTCTCTCTCACTCACTTACTCACTGGCTCATACACTCTCTATCATTCACTCTGTAACCTTCTCTCACTCTCAGTCGCTCATGTATTATCTAACTCTATCCCTCACTCTCTCTCTAACTCTCTCTCTAACTCTCTCACTCACTCTCTCACTCACTTTCTCACTCACTTTCTCACTCACTCACTGATTCACTCGTACTCTCTCATTTATTCACTCTATTGGTCACTCTCACTCACTCACTCACAAATGCTCTCACTCACTCACTCACTTACTCTATTACTCTCTGACTTCATCATGCTCTCTGACTATCATTTGTGCTCTCACTCACTCTCTCAAACTCTCTGTCTCTCACTCTCTCACTCACCCTCTCATTTACGTTCTCATTCTCTCACTCACTCCCTCACACACATTTTCTCACTCACTCTTTCACTAACTCACTAACTCTTGTACTCAATTACTGTCTCACTCACTCATTAACTCTATCTGTCTGACTCTTGCACTCACTCACACTAACTCATTCTCACACACTCACTGAATCACTCTTGCTCTCTCTCTCTCTCTCTCTCTCTCTCTCTCCCCCTCTCTCTCTCTCTGTATCTCTATCTCTCACTTACTCACTCACTTTCTCACTCTCTCACTTTTTCACTCTCTCACTTACTCACTGATTCACTCATATTCTCACTTACTCTATTGTTCACTCTCACTCACTCTCTAACTCTCTCTCAATTTCTCTCTTACTCTTTCCACCGTCTCTCATGTATTCACTATCTCACTCAGTCACTCTCACTCTCATTCCCTTACTCACTCTCTCACACATTCTCTCACTCACTCTGTCACTTACTCATTCACTTAGTCACTCTCACTCTCACTCACTCACTCATTCACCCTCACATGCACTCTCTCACTCACTCACACTCTGACTCGCTCACTCTCTCACTCTTATTCTTCCACTTTCTCACTCCCTCACTCATTCACTCTCACTCTTTCACTTACTCAGTGATTCACTCTTACTCTCACTCACTCACTGACTAACACAATCTCTATCACTCATTTTATAACTATTACTCACTCTTACATTCTTACTCACACTCTCACACATTCTCTCACTTTCTTACTCTTAGTGTGAGTGCAATGCATGTGTGTGTAAATCTGATGTCTTTTTGATACCCTGTTCATGTCACAATTCTGAAA
>CM045731.1:72801416-72921416 GCA_024760905.1 Plotosus lineatus
TGTTCAAACATCTCCACTCCTGAACTTCTGATGACTGTAGCACAGCTGGACTTTGCAGAGTAAAAGCATTAATGTTACAAAAGAGGCAGGTTATTTATATACCATGTAACCTCACTCCTTGCTCTTCAATGTACAGGAAGAGGATTGCAAGGACTGAAATGAGATGGGTTCCGAGATGTTCTGAGATGGGATGAGATGGTTTCTAAGATGGGTTCAGATAATGGGTTCTGAGATGAGTTCTGAGAATGGGGTCTGGAAAACGGTTCTGAGGTGGGTTCTGAGATGAGATAAGATGGGTTTTGAGGAGGGTTGTGATATGGGGTGGGATGGTTTTGAGATGGAATCAGTTTTCCATCAGTTTTCTTCAGTTTCTTTCAAGTTATTGAGGTAAACAGACACTGGCTCAGTTTCATGTTAGACATTTAGAATATTATACTTTCATTATCAATTAATATTATACCATATTATACAGTCAGTGCTGAATCCACATGCAATTTTATTTTGATGTTTTTCCTGCAAGGTTCCAGAGTAGAACTATTTTGTGGTTCCTGATTTCAGTACTCTATCCATTTTGCGCATAGTAAACATTTGGACACTAATGATGTGAAAATTGGTTCCAGGTTTAAAAATCCTGACTTTCGTTTTAAGAAGAACACCCCACCTACAGACGCTCCATAAGCTGAAGGCGACAGAAGATATGAGCTGCTAGTCCGTCAAGTTCTGATAATATCAACTGTTTAATAATCTGCACTTGCATCACTGCTCAGTAATAAATGGAAAACACTCAAGGACGTGTTCAAATGTTTCTTTTCATTAAAGTTACACACTGCACTCAACAACCAACACTGAGGAACGCCTGAGCAAAGGGCACACAGAGGGCATTAAAACAATGGCAGAAAATATCAACCTTTGAATAAAGTGTGTGTGTGTGTGTGTGTGTGTGTGTGTGTGTGTGAGTGTGAGAGAGAGAGAGAGAGAGAGAGAGAGAGAGAGAGAGAGAGAGAGAGAGACATGGTCATGCCCGCTAGCCATGTGAAACATTCAGCACCTCCTACACCCACTGATTCACCTCACACTTCCCACTGAGTACATGAACACACACACACTCAGCACAGCACTTTGGATAGCACAAGCAACATCATAAAACTGCAGTTGCAAAAATACACAAAAAGCTGAGGTAGTAAAATATATTATTATCAAATACAATACTCTTCAATAAAGATGCATCACCTACTAGCCAATCACAGCACATTACAGGTGAGGGGGGGAGGAGTTCCTTAAAGGGAACAGGTCAGAAGTATGTTATAACAGAGGTCCCCAACCACCGGGCCACAGACTGGTACTGGTTCATGGATCATTTTGTACAAGGCCCTCAGAAAGGATGAATAAAACATATTAATTGTTGCAGTCTGAAAGATCTTTTATTTTGAAACAATGCTCCTCATTTTAGTCACCCGATGTGTTACGTCAAAAAATAAACCCACAAGCTAGCAAAAATTAGTAAAAAAAAACCAAATGTCTTTGAAGAGCTTCCCACTAATTCAGCGGGATGATGGTTTATATTTTTATGTACTTTGTTTTTAGTTGTTTCTGTACTGGTCCGTCAAAACATTGTTTTACATGAAACCGGTCCATGATGCAAAAAAGGTTGGGTATCGCGGTGTTATAGAGCGAATGCAAACGCAAACAACCATTCACACTCACATTCATACAAATGTGGGATTTACAGTCGAACCTTCACACAGTATACCTGTCTTTAGACTGAGAGAGGAAACCGGACAATGCAGAGGAAGCGTGCACAAACCTGGGGAGAAAATGCACAAAGGAACCCGCCTTAGATGACCTCTATGATTGAACCTGAAACAGTCCCAGCTGTAGGTGTAGGAGAAAAGCACCATCACTTCGTCTGATCTGGACCAGCGCAACTCTCAGCTCTCTTACAGTACAATTTATCAATTATTCAACACCGTGAATTAATCACAAAATACCTCACAATGTAAATCACACTGGAAAGCACACTATAAATCTCACAGTAAATCACATAATAAATCTCACAGTCAATCTCACAGTAAATCACCCTGTAAATCACACTGTTAATCACACTGTACATATACTGTAAATCTCACAATAAATCACACAATAAATCTCACAGTTAATCAGTGCTTCTCAAATAATGGGGCGTGCCTCCGGTTTGATGCCGGGGAGGGGCACGGTGTGATGCCAGGGGGAGCGTGTATGACCCTGGGGAACATGCTCTTTTGTAATACTGTACTAGAATTAAGTGTACATCCACTACAACAAATTTCGCATGCACTACAGTAGTTGGCAGTGGCGCTCTCACTGTCGTGCTATGGTGTAGCGGTTTTTCACATAGAGCAAACGATATGAAGTGCAGTAAACAACCCCTCAAGAATATCAAAATCAATGCCAAAATCAAAGTCCCCCAGAAACACAGACCATAACAAAAGAACATAAAAGGATAAACATGCTCCACCACAGTATATAAAATCTCACACACAAACATTCTAAACATTAACTTAGGTACTGTACTGGAATAATAATTGAAAAAGACTTTAATACTACAGTGCTTTACAACAGTTCAGATGATTATTCCTCTTCAGGCACTTTGGAGGAAACTGTTGTAAGTGTCTTATTTCCTCAGCAGAGACATCCAACATCGTCACCTTTTTCTAGCGCTTAGCCAGAGAAGACACACAGAGTTTGAGTGGCATCATAGAGCTTAACTGGTAATTAAAATGCACTAAAAAGGCTCATTGACAATTTGTGTGCGAATGAGAAAAAAGGGGCCTATACATCATCTCAACCAATCAGCAGGAGGGAAAACAGCCATTAGCTGAATTTGAATCATGTGACAGTTACTCGGTAATCCGTGAAAATGTGGGGGCGAGAGTGCAAAACCGCGAATAGTCAAGGGCCTACTGTATTTATAGTCGCTCGTGGGGCGGTGGGGGTCGTGAATTTTTTTTTTTTTCTTTCTAGAGGGAGTGTCACAGAAAATAACTGAGAACTGAGAAGCACTGCAGTAAATCACACTGTAAATCTCAGTAAATTACACAGTAAATCTCACATTCAATCTCACACTAAATCTCACTGTAAATCACACTGTTCACCACACTGTACATCACACAGTAAATCACACACTGGTGTGTAAGATGTATCCAGAGGCTTCTGACACTGAGTGAGGAATTCAGTTTTACTCACTGGCTTCAATTCAGATTCATCAGTAAGATGACAATCAGGTGGGGTACAGAGTGCCTAGAGTGAGAACACCTTAAAGTACCAACCTGAAATAAATAAGACCAGAGGCTACAGACCCACCGAATACAGAACCCTTGGCTACAGATGGGCTGTTTCTTTTCGACACATCTCAGGGTTCTGATTATTAATGAGACTGTTTATGTAACACACATCGTCCAGGTGGTTGTGTTCAGAAAACGGATGAAGTGTTAGGCTGCAGTGTTTTTCAGAGGAGCCACCAGGGCAGCATTTAGCAGCTCAAACAGACTGAGTCAGAGCATCTCTCTCTCTCTCTCTCTCTCTCGCTCTCTCTCTCTCACTATCTCTCTCTCTCTCTCTCTGTCTCGCTCTCTCTTATACAGACATACACACGCACAATGTGCTCCAAATCATTCTCTTTTTCACACACACAGAGAGAGACAGAGAGAGAGAGACAGAGAGAGAGAGAGAGAGAGGGAGAGAGACACGCACACACAGGCACGCACTCATGCACGCATGCATGCACACACACACACACACATCTGCTTCGAATCATATTCTCTCTCTCTCTCTCTCTCTCTATCTCTCTCTCTCTCAGTATTTTCAGCACATGTATGCACTCCTTTATTTACTTCATCCACCCATTTATCTCTTCTGTGACTCTTTCGCACTGCAACTGCAGCATCATTTCCATCATTGTAGCACCTCTCTCTTGGTATAAAAACTGTTCTCTCTCTCTCTCTCTCTCTCTCTCTTGCAGAGATTGAAAGAGAGAGAGAGAGAGAGAGAGAGAGAGAGAGAGAGAGAGAGAGAGAGAGAGAACATTAGCATTAAGGTCTGTGTGGGTGTGTTTATGACTCACAGCATTTCCGTCCTGAACTCTAGCATACACACCTGTTCTTGAGCGTGTGTGGGCTACTGTGCACTGCACTTTCAAGAGGTCATACAAAAGCCCTTCACATCGTCACAGCGGACAGCAAAACGCCTGTTAGTACATTGCCAACGTGAGGAAAAGGTTGAGAAAAGCTGTTTAAACTCAGGTTTCTATTTCAGCGTGATTCTCCTGCTTTCAGTCCAACTTTCAGAAAATTCATTAATACATTTGCTGAACCACTAAATCCCACTAGGGTCACAGGAAGGATGGAGCCTATCTCAGCCGACTCTGGGTGAAGCCGAGTTACACCATCAACAGCTCACCAGTCCATCACAGGACCAGCACACACCACAGAACACTCACACCTGGGGCAATTTAGAACAGCCAATTAGCCTAATGTGCATGTCTTTGAATTGTCAGAGGAAACTGGAGGACCCCGAAGAAACTCGCACAAGCACAGGGGGATATAAACTACTACAAAACACACACACAATTGGCCGTGGGAACACTCTTGCTTTAGGACGACCAGTGAGTCGCCTGGAGCCTTGTAGGAATAAACAGTTCAAAGAATGAATGAATTTGGGAGTGAAAAATTATTGTACAGCACACTGCTAGCTAAATGTTTTCATACAAGGTCCTGTAAAGGAAAGGATCCAAAACTTGGCTGTGAAGTCATTAGTAACCCTGTACAGTCTGGGCAGCAAATACCCACTCACATGCAGTAGCGATATAAAGAAAAGCATGAATCATAAAACTGGATGGAGTGTGTTGGTTGGGTGAAAGGTCGCTGACACAGTTGATGTGGCGTGAAATGCTTGTTAAAGGAGGATTGAATGATGTCATGGCATGATGAGTGAAAGGTGAAATGGCTTTTAGAATTCTACTGAAACCATGATCTGCTGCTCTGGATGGTGCATGAGCAGGACTTTAAATACCCGTCTGTTCGATCAGAGGTTGTTAACGGTCCTGGAGAACCCGCTTTCCTGCTGTAGTACATCCAGTTCCACTGAGAAAGAACTGCTCAGCAACTGCTCAATTAATCAATTAATTCATTAATCAAATCATTCCCAGATCAAATCGGTACCAGATCAAATCGGAACCAGAGCAGAACAACACCACACTGATGACAATATATCCACCAACAACTCTCCACCACACAGCCATACCTGTCATCAACCTCACCAAGAAACCTACAGACGTCTCAGAGAACCACCGGCAGCTACATTCAAATCATTCATCTGTCATTCAAAATCTCTTACCAACAATTTACTCCGACTTTCACCCCCCACACACACACACACACACACACACACACACAGAGATACACTCTGCACTGTCTCACTCTACTTCCCTACATATGCTCTTTTGTTGCCCAAGAGAAGACTCGCTTCCTCTTCAGGTTCCCTCATCATGAGTGTTTCTTCCTCTGACTTGTTCATGAGGAATCTAAATCTGTATCTGTTCTCCTGCAAAGCTGCTCCGTGTGATGGTTACTGTTCAATTCAAACACCCCATGTGACTGAATGACAAAACGCAGGCTCAGGTTTGAGCTGTGACATCATCATCATCATCACCACCAGCCACTGAGAAAACATGTTCACCTGCAATCAATTTCACTTTTCTGTATGCTGCATGAGGGTGTGTTTATGACTCATACACACACGCACGCACGCACGCACGCAAGCACACACGCGCACACACACACACACACACACACACACACATACACACACACACACACACACACACACACACACACACATACTCACACATGCACTTTCTCTCCCAGACTCCATTTCCCATCCTGTGTGTGTGTGTGTGTGTGTGTGTGTGTGTGTGTGTGTGTGTGTGTGTGTGTGCGTGCATGCGTGCGTGCGTGCGTGTGTGTGTGTGTGTGTGTGTGAGAGAGAGAGAGAGAGAGAGAGAGATACCTTTGCCGCCATGATCATGGATGATCCCCCCTTGACTCCGAGGATGGGTGTGTGTGTTTGTGCTGAGATGAAGTCGAGAATTTGGGCGATGGCCTCCTGGTCTGTGTCGTCCCCGAACACAACTCCCTGAAGCCAATGCTGGGTCATGAGGTCACACACGCTCTTGATGATGCTGCTGGGGTCTGTTTCATTCATCCGCACTACTTCGACATTCCCAACCCCTTCGTTCATGAATGCATTATTCCCTTGATCCCTCCACTCATCCTTGTTATCCTTCGTTCCATACAGAGTCACTTCGCTTGAGTTTCCCACAAGAACCACAGCGATGGTGAGGCCCTGCAGCAGCTTCGACCCCACCCACTGCTTGGACCAAGGCCTCTGCTCAAGACCCGGGTCAGGCCACGCCCCTGGGATGTAATTGGTCATGCCACCAGACCCACGGTCCCGTCGTGATTGACAGCAAGGAGACGAAAGCAGCAGAAGGAGAAGCAGTAGCAATAAAGTATGAAGAGAAAATATAAAGGGGCGGGGCAAACTGGGCAAAGGTGGGGTTAGTGATATGTGACATGCCGCCTGTCTCAGAACAGGTGAAGAAAAACAGCAGCGATAATACATCTGCATGGTTTAGGAGGATTGAGAGACCTGTGGAAACGGAGAGATAAAAGAGTGACCTTATAAAATAAAAACACACCCAGAAGAAAAGCAGGAGAACATTGACTGTGATAGACGATCTAATTTATCCCTAATGGACAATCACTTTTTTTTTATCAGAGAGAGAGGAAAGGAAAGGGAGAGGGGGGGTGGAGAGGGAGAGAGAGAGAGAGAGAGAGAGAGAGAGCGTGAGAGGGCGGAAGAGAGGGGGGGGAGAGGATAAACGAGAAGGAGAGAGAGCATAGAGTGAGAGAGAATGAAAAGGAGAGAAAGAGGGGGGTAGTGAGAGAGGGAAATGATGAGAGTTTGAAACAGGTGAAGAAAGAAAAAAATTGCTCAATCACTATTTTTCTAGCAGCACACAGTTACTATGGCAACAGTAACAATAGGCTTCTCTCTCACACAAACACACTCGCACGCACACACGCACAGACTCCCACATACATAGACACTCACTCAAACACACATATTCAGATACACATTCTATGTCGCACACACACACACACACACGCTCACGTACACACACACATTCTCTGTCTCTCAGACACACTCATAGACAATCTCACATACACACACACACACAAATACAAATACACAAATTCTCACATTCACACTAACACAAACACACACATTCACACACATTCTCACTCACGCATAAACACACACATTCACGCATACATTCTCTCTCTCTCTCTCACACACACACACACACACACACACACACACACACACAAACACACATACAAATACTCACATTAACACACACACACACACACACACACACACACACACACACACACAACCACTCATATTCACACAAATTCAAATATTCACAAAGACATTCTCTGTCTCTCGCTCTCTCTCTCACACACACACTCACACAAACACACACAAAGACACTCACACAAACACACATATTCAGACACACATTCTATCTCGCGCACACACACACACACATTCACACTTGGACACAAAATCACATATTCCCACAAACATTTTATCTCACACACACACACACCCATACATACACACACACACACACACACATTCACAAACATATCTCTCTCTCTCTGTCTTACACACACACACATTCACACTTGGACACAAAATCACATTCTCACAAACATTTTATCACAAACACACATACACACAGAGATACACAAATGCTCACATTCACATACACACAAACACACACACATGAACACACACATTCTCTCACACACACAACACACACACACACACACACACACACACACACACACACACACACACACACACACACACACACACACACACACCTTACCTCTCTCTCACAAACACACACAAACACATACACAAACATACACAAATGTACACAAACCCTCATATTCACACACACACACACACACACACACATACACACACACACTAAAACACACACACTCAGTCTCAGAGACACAAACACACACATACACAAACAAAAATTCACACATGCACAAACACACATAGTTACACAGACATTCTCTCTCTCACACACAAACACCCACACACACATTCTCTTCCTCGCTCTCTCTCAACAAACATACACACACACATACACAAACACTCACATTCACACATGCACAAACACATTCACACACATTCTCTCTCTGTCTCTCTCACACACACACACACATGCACAAAGGCTCACATTCACACACGTTCTCTCTCACACACAAACACCCACATACACAAATGCTCACATTCACACACACACACACACAAACGCTCATATTAACACTCACAATTTGACACACACACTGACAAATACACACATTCACACAGGTATTCTCTTTAACACACACCACACACACACCACACACACACACACACACACTCATGCACACACACACACACCATCATCATTGGCAACCCAACATGAAGGATAACGCCCTGGTTATCATCCTCATGGAGGTTTTCTTGGCAGGATTAGTTCAGTGGTTTGCCATGGCTTTCTGCACGATGCGAACCTATGGGCAATTTAGAACGGCCAATTAACCTACTGTGCATGTCTTTGGATTGTGGGAGGAAACCGGAGCACCCGGTGGAAACCCACGCAAGCACGGGGAGAACATGTGAACTCCACACAGAAACGCCCAGGCCGGGAATCGAACTCAGGCCTTCTTGCTGTGAGGCGGCCATGCTAACCACTACACCACCGTGCCACCATAATGCATCAACCCCATGATAATTCCCATCCTTGTACAACATTGTTAAATAGTTCTTTCTTGATATGAGTTTTAGAAGCTTTAATAAAGTTAACTGCAATGTCATCAGGTCCAATAGAGTTGTTACTTGCTAATTTATCAATGTGTCTTAATACAGTCGACCCCCAACTTAGGAAATTAATCCGTTCCAGAGCCCTTTTCGTAACGCGGGGGTTTCGTAAGTAGGGGTAGCATCTTACATGTTAAACGTCTAATTCGTTGCAAGTCTCCAGTCTTTGGACTGGATAAACCCCATAAACCCTTTAAAAATGATAAAATTACACCAATTTTGTGTGAAATATGTGTTAAAAGTAAAAGAAAATTATTTAGTAAACTATTTAAACATTTTATTAACATATTAAACAATTTTATTAGCATATTTATTAATTAAACCATGATTAAACATTCCAAAACACATAAATTCAAAGCGCATTCCCTGCTTGACAAACTCAACTTTAATTTGATTCCTTGAGGGATCGGAATTCCAGATGAGCTCAAATGCGCCCACATTTATTAAACATTTACTGAATTAAACAACTTAAAAAACTAAAGAGTGAAGCTTCCTTCTGTCTCTATCTGGGAGGCCAGCGGGGCGGGATGTTGAGAGACAGCCAATGAGAGAGCAACTCGCACTCTTCTTCTTTTCCTTTCGGCTGTTCCCTTCAGGGGTCGCCACAGCAAATCATCCACCTCCAGCTCACCCTGTCCTCTGCATCTTCTTTTCTGACTCCAACGACCTTCATGTCTTCCTTCACCACATCCATAAATCTCTTCTTTGGTCTTCCTCTAGGCCTTCTGCCTGGTAGTTCCAACCTCAGCATCCTACTGCCAATATACTCACTATCCCTCCTCTGTACATGTCCAAACCATCTCAATCTAGCCTCTCTGACTTTGTCTCCAAAACATCTTACATGAGCTGTCCCTCTGATATACTAATTTCTGATCCTATCCATCCTCGTTATTCCCAGAGAGAACCTCAACATTTTCATCTCTGCTACCTCCAGCTCTGCCTCCTGTCTTTTCCTCAGCACCACTGTTTCTAAACCATACAACATCGCTGGCCTCATCACCGTCGTGTACACTTTTCCTTTCAATCTTGTTGACATTCTCCTATCACACATCACACCGGACACTTTTCTCCAACCATTCCAGCCTGTCTGCACACGCTTCTTCACCTCTTTTCCACACTCTCCATTGCTCTGCTGTGTTGAGCCTAAGTACTTAAAATCCTCCACCTTCGTTATCTCTGCTCCCTGTAACCTCACCGTTCCTCCTGGGTCTTTCTCATTCACACACATGTATTCTGATTTTCTGAGGCTAACCTTCATTCCTCTCCTTTCCAGGGCATGTCTCCATCTCTCTAGATTTTCCTCCACTTGTTCTCTGCTCTCACTACAGATCACAATGTCATCTGCAAACATCATAGTCCATGGAGATTCTTGTCTCACCTCGTCTGTCAGCCTGTCCATCACCATAGCAAACAAGAAGGCTCAGAGCTGACCCTTGATGCAGTCCCACCTCCATCTTGAATTCGCCGGTCATCCCGAAAACACACCTCACCACTGTCTTACATCTCTTATACATTTCCTGCACCACTCTAACATACTTCTCTGTCACTCCAGACTTCCTCATGCAATACTACAGTTCTTCTCGTGGCACTCTGTCATATCCTTTCTCCAGATCCACAAAGGCACAATGCAGTTCCCTCTGACCTTCTCTGTACTTCTCTATTAACATCCTCAAAGCAAATATTGAATCTGTGGTGCTCTTTCTTGGCATAAAATCAAACTGTTGCTTACAAATGCTGACCTCTGCCCTTAGTCTAGCTTCCACTATTCTTTCCCATAACTTCATCGTATTCCCCAGTGAAGCTAACTGGGTTATCAAAGGCCAGCCATGTCTCTCACTGTCCATGGTGTGAGGCATGTAAAAGAACCATTGCTGACTTTCGACAAGAGTAGGCTGCAAAGCCGTCAGCGTGTTTCCGCCCTGCGATGGCCTGGCGAGCTGTCCAGGGTGTACTCTGCCCTCGCCCGAAGTTGGCTGGGATGGGCACCAGCCTCCCCGCGACCCAAATTAGGATTAAGCGGGTACAGAAAATGAACTCAACTGAACTTCATCGTATGGCTCATCAACTTTATCCCTCTGTAGTTGCCGCAACTGTGCACGTCTCTCTTGTTCTTAAAAATGGGCACCAGCACACTTCTCCTCCACTCCTCCGGCATCTGCTCACTCTCTAGTACCTTGTTGAATGTTCTTGTCAGAAAATCTACTGCTACCTCTCCTAGACACTTCCATACCTCCACAGGTATATCATCAGGACCAACTGCCTTTCTATTCTTCATCCTCTTCAATGCCCTCCTCACTTCACCCTGACTAATCTTTGCTACATCCTGCTCCTCAATGGTCACCTCTTCTACTCTTTTTTCTCTCTCGTTTTCCTCATTCATCAGCTCTTCAAAGTACTCTTTCCATCTTCCCATCACACTTCTGTCATCGGTTAATACATTTCCCTCTCTGTCCTTTATCAATCTAACTTGCTCCACGTCCTTCCCATCTCTATCTCTCTGCTGTGCCAACTTGTATAGATTATTTTCTCCCTCCTTACTGTCCAACCTATTATAAAAGTCATGAGAGAGCAACTCGCACGTTGTGTGAAATTTTGATTGGCGCGTTTAAATTTTTAAATTCTTTTCGAAAGAGGGGGTTGTTTCGTATCTCAGGGACGGAAACGCAAGAAAATGTTTTTCGTAACCCGGGGATTTCGTACACAGGGGTCTTCGTAAATTCGGGGCCGACTGTACTTCATTTTCAGTAATGACGCCATTTAATATTTTTAGTACTTCATTCTGACCGAGCTGACATTGCTCTCACAGACAAAATCAGTATTATCATTTAAAAGAGTAGAGAAGTGAGTTAACCAGTCTTCACTGCCTACATTATTAGCATTGTCTCCAGTTAAAGATGAAGATGAGCCTCTATGTTTTACAAAATTCCTTAGGATTGTCTCTTGTAGCAATACGCTTTTCTTTTTGTGAAAGAAAATAATCTCTATATTTAAAATTGAAAGTCACACACACACACACACACACACACACACACACACACACACACATACATACACGCTCACCCACAAACAGACACACATATACACATACACGCCTTCACACACATACACAAACACCCACAAACACATACAGACACAAATCCTCACATTCACACACACAGACCCACAAACATGCACACACACAAACACACCCACATTTACACACACATTCACACACTGAAATTCGCATATTCACACAAACATCTCTTTCACACACACACACGCGCACACACAAACGCTCACATTCAAACACAAAAACACAAAAATTGACAGATTCACACACACATTCCCTCTCTCTCTCTCTCTCTCTCTCTCTCTCTCTCTCTCTGGGGGCAGTGGTGGTCTAGTGGTATAGGGCGCTGGATCGCCGATCCAAAGGTTGGGGGTTCAAGTCCCACTCTCCACAAGGTTGTCATTGTCCCCCCAGTGCAGCTAACTGGGTTATCAAAGGCGGGCCATGTCTGTCACTGTCTATGGTGAGAGGTTGATGTAAAAGAACCATTGCTGACATTTGTAAAGAGGAGCTGCAAAGCCGTCAGTGTGTTTCTGTCCCTTGCTAAAAAGGGTTGTGACAGGAAGGGCATCGGACGTAAAAACCTCTGCCAAATCAAACGTGCGAATCAGATGATTCACTGTACCGACTCCCGAGTAAAAGGGAAAAAGCCAAAAGGAAGACAGGCAGACAGATTTCTCTCTCTCTCTCTCTCGCTCTCACAGACACCCACAGACACACACACACACACACACACACACACACACACACGTTCTCTGGCAAACACACACACACATTCTCACATTCACACACACTTTCACACACACACAAACATATACATACATACATACACAAACACTCAAATTTGCACAAAAACACACACATAAAGGCACACATATTCACACAAACATCTCTCACACTCACATATTCACACACACACACACAGAAACACACACACATAAACTCACATGGTCACACAAACATTCTATCTCACACACAGACACCCACACATTCTCTCTCGCTCTCTCTCGCCCTCGCACACACAAACACATACACAAATGCTTACATTCACACACACATTCTATCTCATACACACAGACACACACACACACAAAAACCCACATGCACGCATACACAAACACTCACATTCACACACACATTCACACATTCACACACACACACACACATTCTATCTCAAGACATACACTCACACACACATTCACACACTCACACAAACACAAACACACATTCTATCTCAAGACACACACACACACACACACAAACTCGCATAGTCACACAAACATTCTATCTCACACACAGACACACACATTCTCTGTCTCTTTCTCTCACACACAAACACACATCACATATACACAAGCACACTTACACAAGTGCTCACATTCACACATATTCTATCACACACATGAACACACAGAAACACACACATACACAAACGCTCACGTTCACGCACACACACACAAACACACACATTCACACACACATTCTCTCTCTCATATACACAAACATACACACAAACATATATCACAAACATATACACACATACAAGAACGCTCATATTCTCACACACACACACACACACACACACACACACACACACACACACATAAATGCTTACATTCACACACACAAAAACACACACACAAACTCACTCTTTCACACACATTATCTCTCTCTCTCTCTCGCTCTCTCTCACACACACACATTCTCTCTCACACACGCGCACCCACAGATTCCAACACAAGCACACACACACAAAGTCACATATTCACACACACATTCACATACACTCTCACTCTCACACACACATAATACAAGCACACACATTCACACACATTTGGTCTCACACACACACAAAACACACACAGACACACACATACATACACATACACACAAACACATACATACACAAATGCTGCCATTCACACACACACACACACACACACACATACACACATTCACACACACAATTACACACATTCCCTCTCACACACACATTCACACTCATCTATTTTTTCTTCCTCCTCATCCTTTAGTTTCTTTGCCTGTGTCTTGTATTTTATCCATCAGTCATTCCTTTCCCCATAGTTTTTCTTCTCTCAGATAATCATTTCTTATTTTTCATTCTCTTTTTTGATGTTGTCATTTTCGGAAATAGAAATATAATTATTATTTAAATGTATTTATATAAAGCATTTGTTTTTATTTTTAACCAGAAAGCTTTCATTACTCAGGTATGGTGTTTAATCCCCTTCCACATGACTAGTTCTCACTAACTCACTAACTTTCTCCAGTTCTGCAGAACTCAGCATGATATACATCTCCATGGTTGCCACAGCAACCAGTGTGGAACTGC
This sequence comes from Plotosus lineatus, assembly GCA_024760905.1. Classification (NCBI taxonomy): domain Eukaryota; kingdom Metazoa; phylum Chordata; class Actinopteri; order Siluriformes; family Plotosidae; genus Plotosus; species Plotosus lineatus. Next base: position 72,815,807 of record CM045731.1, read on the forward strand.
GAGTACATACGGCAGCAGTCTGAATAAATCAATTTTGTGTATTATTTTGTGTATTATAACAAAATTCTTAGTATATCCCCCACACACACACACACACACACACACACACACACACAAAGTTTGACCGGTCAGCACTGTGGAGGCAGGAAGGGCAATTTGATGTTCTGGGGCAGCCAATCATACATCAAAATTAGCATATTCAAAAGCTAGTCTATTTTTTTCATTCCACTTTTTTCTTTGTTGTGCCCATACACAGTGCATTTCTTCTCTCTCTCTCTCTCTCTCTCTCTCTCTCTCGCGCGCTCTCTCTCTCTCTCTCTCTCTCTCACACACACACACACACACACACACACACACACACACAGAGCACTAAACAATATCATCAACCGAAGAATAATGCACCAACGAATCCATATCAAGTGTTAATAGTCAAAGGAGCGGCAGAATTTGCAAAGAGTGGACAGACAGGGGGAGCCAAAAGAAAGTGAGACAGAAACCTGGAGGCATACAGGGGAGGCAGACAGCCGGTGGGACAGACAGGGGAGGGAAAGAGAAAAAGAAAGGAGAGTTTGGGGGATAAGAGAGGTGAGGGCAAAAGGAGGAGAAAGGGAGGATGTGTCAGAATGAAACTAGCAGACTCCTATTTTCTCCGAGCACACTCAGATAATTACATCAACTGATCTTCACAGAAACTGCGGAAATACACGATCAACAGGTTAATTTGCGTACTCGATAAATATGCAAATTGCTTCACTATGAGACTTAAATACCTAAATATACAAAAATGTCTAAAAACATCTAAACTCCTTAGTGTTTCATAATCACTGCTCTGATGGTCTGTCCTGCAGCTACACTGCATTTAGGTTTCTGTCCACACACACACACACACACACACACACACACACACACACAGAGAGCGGGAGAGAGAGTGAGAGAGAGAGAGAGAGAGAGACGCGCGCACACACACACGCACACCTGTGTAAAATGGCAATGCTGTACCAACAGCTTTAAGAGATTAAAACTCTAATCTGCTACAGCCGCTTATTTCTGGAAAAAAGACTGAATTAGGAGAGAGAGAGAGAGAGAGAGAGAGAGAGAGAGAATGTGTGTGTGTGTGTGTGTGTGTGTGTGTGTGTGTAAGACAAAAAAAAGAAGACCATAAACACAATCCAGCATACACTAATTCTCTACTGTACCCTCTGGGACACACACACACACACACACACACACACACACACACACACACACACACACGTGATACACTTATAAAACCTGAGGGGGGAAGGGTCTACACTCAAGGAAATACAGTAATATTTATAATATTTGTAAATCTGCCCTCAGTTAGCTGTGCAGAGAGAGAGAGAGAGAGGGAGAGAGAAATTGAGAGAAAAAGTGAAAGAGTGAGATAAAGAGAGCGAGAGTGAGAGAGTGAATTAGAGAGCAAGTCGGAGAGAGTGAGAGAGAAAGTGAGAGAGAGAGATGGTGAGAGAGAGAAAGTGAGAGAGAGCGACAGTGAATGAGTGAGAGAGAGAGAGAGAGAGAGAGAGAGAGAGAGAGAGCGAAAGAGAGCATTTTTTTATTTAAAAAAAAAAAACTACTTTATTTTAACACAAAATGAAACACTTGTTTGTAAAGCATGAACAGAATGAATACATTAAAGAAATATTAAAGGAGAAAAACACACACACAAAAATAAATAACTAAAAACAACACACAAAGCCACCTTGATCTTAACAAAAATATTTTTTTGTTATTTTTAAAAAACGCCTCTTTATTAATATTGGTGCAAATTGCAGCTTCTCTTCCTTCACAGAACATAAAACTCGTTTTCAAACCAAATCTTCTCAAAGGACTCGAAGTCTTTCGTTAAGCTATAATAATTACAATCAGCCATCAACTTGTTATTTATTAATCTGATTATAATAGTTTTACATCACAGTCCAAGGAATCTCCACTTTTCTTTTCCTGCTCAGGTAAATGACCATTTTTGATTGGCCCAACAGAAAATTGAGCAGCTGGAATTGGCCTTCTGTTTTTGTTGGTACTGAAAACCCAGAATGAACACGTGTTTCGTAAAAGCCACACCATAGACTCAGAACAACCTCTTTAACCACACAGAACCATTCACAGTCACAGTTATATGTAAAAGCCTCCACTGTAAGTCTCCAACCCTTTTGGTTCATGGTAGTTTGTACAGCGCTCTCCATGAAGAGTCCACTTTTGATTTTAAACCCAGGTGGACACTCCATGGTGTGTCACTTTTAGTTTCTCTCTATTTAACACTTTCACCATCAGTTTGTACATTGTTTTACCCTAAGTGTTACCTTAAGTGTTACTCAGACATACAGGCTGACACACCATGTTCTAAAAACCAACCAGAAGAATCTTTAAAGTCCAGAGCGAGGCTCTCAACAGGAAAGGGGTCCGTGTTTCCAAGAGGACGAACATCGTTGCTTCAGGAGACAAAGCTGGAGTGTTCACCCGGGGAGAGCTGGTCCTTCCGGACACTCAGTGTGTTTCCCCAGGAGTCTCACCGAAGAGACCCCAACAGCAGCGGCGAGAGCAGCGGCGCACTCCGGGTGTGGACCACATAGGTCAAGAACTTGACCCAGTGTGGTAATGTGTGTCGCTACAAACTTCTCTGCGATTGACAGACCAGCAGTCTGTCGCACATTAAAACAAGTTCCACAGACAGCAGATACTTTTAGAATCCAAAACGGTGAGATGTGTGTCTGTGACCTTTTCTTTTTAAGATGTGAATCGCTGTGGCATCTCCCGAGAAAAGGGAAAAAGCCGAAAGAAAGAAAGAACTTCACATTGATACAATTCATCAGAGAAACCTCCTGTATACCTGCAAAATTCTGCAGATTCCTGAATCAGCCGTCCATCATCAGAGAGCAGGCAGTGTATCAGCCTCCTCGACCCGTACTACTCGTCTATTTTTTCCACCCCAAAGAAAAATTGATAGGAAGCATCCATCAAATTAACGTTTTGAAACCGACTGCATACCACAGCACCCCTGGTGGGCACGTCCAGCAAATCAGCTAACATTCGTTTTTTTTACTTTGAAGACTTCAACGTGTTTTCTTTCACCTGTGCAGTCTGCCAAAGTTTGCAGCTCCGTCATCTTGCTCTCCAAATACTTAATGGATCTGACCAAGTCCCTCAAGATATTTTGAGTATATAGCAGGCACAGAGATTTGATTTTACTTTTCCCAATGTCCCACCACTGCTGCAAAGAACTAAAACTGGACATTGTTTGTCTAAAATTGTTCCAAAAACAGTAAAAGCTTTTCTAAAACCTTGGTCAGATAAAAGTGCTGTGTTAAAATGCCAGTGTGCACTTCCACACCTGATCTTGTTGATTGAAACACAGCACTCATCCAATGAATGGCCTGAAAAGCCCACTGGGCCAATGTAACAATTTTTAAAAACAGTCAAATGATGCTTTAAACAATAAAACCTGTCGAGCCTGACCATGGACAGTCGTCATTTTTCGAGTGAAGCCAGGTGTATTGCCGGTTGCTGCTGTTAAAGTTTCTGCACACATCTAAAAGCTCATGTGTCTCTACAAGCTTCTAAAACTTCTTTGGCGAGGCAGTTGTGGTTCAGGGTGATTTTGGTCTAAAATTAAAATCTTCTCCAATAACCAGATACTCATCCCGACTGCAGCTCTGGATCGCATTGTCCAAGGTGTATAAAAAGAGAAGTATCTCTGTGCCTGCAGTTGGAGAGTAAATATTTAAAAACAATATTTTAACCCTTTCCAGCTCTGCTTTAATTTTTAAAATATGACCCACCACCACATCTGCAACAGTATCAGAACCCGGGTTAAAATCTTGAGAAAATAAAACTCCTAGTCCCCCACTACTGCTACTTTTGTGACTAAAATAAACCTGTCTGTTCCATTCCCTCCTCCCGACGCCTTCATTATCCACTGTGCTGTGGGTCTCCTGGAGAAGCACATCATTCAGTTTTTTCATATTAATATTTATGTTTAGTGTGGCAATTTTAAAAGTGCACATGTTGACAATAAAAAAGAGGGAAGAACAGAACCATGAGAAAAGTAAAAGCAGGTTGAATAATACCAAATGAAAAACATTTCATCCACGTCACTGAGTTGATTTTTAGACTTTTTTTTTTCTCTCCAGTCTAAAAACCTCTTGGTCTGTGAACCCTGGCTGTCCGGGCTCACCTGGCACCAGGTTCATGGACAGTCTAAGAACAGTTTAAGATCAGGGAAGAAAATTTCAGCCTTGACTCGAAAGCACTTGGTGACTTGTAAGAGTTTTTATTTCTTTCCATGGTATATGCATTTCCGTGCCTGTTTTCTCTGGATTATCCTCCTCACTTTCAGACAGGATCTGGGACCAAGACGTGTCCTCCTTTCAAGCGTTTTTAACTTCATTGCTGCTGTTGCTTTCTGTGATTTTTCTTTTTTTATTAGCTGGATTAAAAAAATCATCAACGATTATTTCTTCCTTATCATCAGCTTCCTCCAACACTGTTTCTCCCACCCAGGCTGCTATCTGCCCCACACTTTGCTTCTGTGCCCCTGTCTCCATCGCCTCAATATTTGAATTTTCTACACACCTTTCTCCCTCCACCTGTCTACATGTGTTTTGTACCTCTGTGCTCACTTTAGTGTCTGTGGCGCACTGCACACTGTCTGTCTGTGTATCCGGGCTGTGAGAACTCTCCGGCTTCCCCTTCGGTGCAGCTAACGTTGTCTCCAGCAGCAGAGCCGCCAGCTTTCTCAGCAGCGCTGCTGCCAGTTCTCCTGGTGGCTTGGCTGAAGGCTCCACTCCCCGCTCTACTGGAGGATGGGGAACAGCAACCGGTCGCTTTGTTTCATCTCCCTCCAGGAACGAATGGATAAGATGTCTCTCCATTCCACACCTGAAGCACTTCATATTCCCCAACGTTATATGTACCGTATTTCAGAAGTTATCCGGTTTAAATTTCAGTACTAAATTTAGCTCTTCAGGACTTTTTGGGATCATCATGACCTGATGCACGAAAGAGATAACATGCTTCAGGTGAAAGGACTTGCAGGTTAATGACATCGTCTTGATTGGAGATAAGTGCTGTCCATACCAGGACAGCTCCCTCTCCAAAACCTCATTTCGTATGAATGGAGCAACGTTGGAGATTCATTCATTTTTTTCATTTATTTATTTATACGGGTCTGCATTTCACGCTGATGTATTCCAATTGTGGTGAACAAGTAGTGTTTAATACAGTCGTGTTGCTACACCAGCGTTGGGTAATCAAGAAACAAATTCCACCACCTTTAGTTTTTGTAGATAGCTTGACTGACCTGTCGGCACGGTAGAGTGAGAAGCCGGGCGGGGTTACCGCCTGGTCTGGCACGGTGTGGTCGAGCCAGGTCTCGGTCAGGCAGATGGCAGAACAGTCTTTGTAATCCTTCTTATTTTGGAGAAGAAGGAAGAGTTCGTTAATTTTATTTCTGATAGATCTCACGTTTGTTAGCAGCAGAGCCGGTAACGGTGGCCGGTACGGCCGCTTCCTGAACCTGGAAAGGACGCCGGCTCGTCGCTTCCTCCTGTCTCGCTTGCGTCTCCAGGAGGTCGGATATCCAGATGAGTTGTTCATTTCTAGAATTTCCGCAGGTAGCGATGAGATCATGGATGAAACAGCCGCTGCTGAGTTAGCTCTAAGGGATAGTAACTCCCAACAAGTGTATGTGAGAAGACATTCCGACTTTTTAGCATAAAACATTGACAAAAGTGCAAGACATAGAAGCAGAGCTTGTGCCGGGGCGAGCCTCACGGCCGCCATCTTCAGATGGTGACCCTCCTGGCAAGGCTGATAAGGAGAAAATGGGAGTGAAAGTTTCCTGAACTACAACCCCATTCTCTACAACCGTGTTCCAGGAGCATCACCACCGCACTGTTCATCCTTGACGCCGATTTCATGTTGTCAAAGCTGACCAGTTCACCCACAGCCAGAACACAGTCATCCACCATCAAGCTGATTGTCAGGGCCATTTTAATGGCATGTTGGTGGGTCAGCTTCTCCAGCTCGGAGATAACCAACATTTTTCCAGTGTACTGAGCACAAGTACTCACCTCCACCTATACCTCCACCACACTCCCATAGAAACTTAAGAAAAGGGTAAACAAAACTAAGAAAGAAAGAAAAGAGAAAAAGAAAACACACAATGAAGAAATAGGAGAAAATAGTGCTCTCCACAAACCATGCTCCAGCACACACTCACTCACACTCCCAGCATGCACCGAGAGAGAGAGAGAGAGAGAGAGAGAGAGAGAGAGAGTAAGAGAGTGAGTGAGAGTGAGAGAGTGAGTGAGAGTGAGATAGAGAGAGTGAGTGAGAGAGCGCAAGAGAGTAAGAGAGTGAGAGAGAGAGTAAGAGAGTGAGTGAGAGTGAGAGAGTGAGTGAGAGTGAGATAGAGAGAGTGAGTGAGAGAGCGCAAGAGAGTAAGAGAGTGAGAGAGAGAGAGAGAAAGATAGAGAGAGTGGGTGAGAGAGAGAGTGAGTGGGAGTGTTTGTCTAGCTCTGTAACATTTTATAACTCTGATGGATCGATTCAATGTTTTATTTAAGAAGTGACTTCGCAGTTGACCCGATTTACAGACACCGAAACCCATCAAACATCTGCCTGAACGCGCAAAACACAAACACACACACACACACACACACACACACACACACACACACACACACACACACACACATTTATAAAAAAACTTACCAACTTCTCTTAAAGACCCCAAAACCCTGCAAACGTCTCTACATAGATTCAGAGTGAGAGAGAATGAGAGATAGAGTGAGAGAGAGAAAATGAGTGAGAGTGAAAGAGTGAGTGAAAGAGAGTGAGAGAGAGTGTGACAGATTGAAAGAGCGTGAGAGAGAGCGCTGTGAGTGAGTGAGTGAGTGAGTGAGAGAGTGAAAGAGGGTCTTTGTGTAGTTCTGTAACAAGCGTTTTATTTCAAAAGTGGTCTCATAGTTGACCCGATTTATAGACACCAAAACCCGTCAAACATCTGCCTGAACACACACAAAGATTTCCTTTCAGTTTTTCCGTTTCTCAGGGCTCGCCACAGCGAATGATTTGCACGTTTGATTTGGCAGAGGTTTTTACGTCGGATGGCCTTCCTGTCACAACCCTTTAGCAAGGAACAGAAACACACTGACGGCTTTGCAGCTCCTCTTTACGAAAGTCAGCAATGGTTCTTTTACATCAACCTCTCACCATAGACAGTGACAGACATGGCCCGCCTTTGATAACCCAGTTAGCTGTAATGGAGGGGACAATGACAACCTTGTGGAGAGTGGGACTCGAACCCCCAACCTTAGGATCAGTAATCCAGCGCCCTGTACCACTAGACCACCACTGCCCCACTGCCTGAACTCACACACACACACACACACACACACACACACACACACACACACACACACACACACACACACACACACACATACTGTAGTTATACACAATACACTTTTATAAAATAAAATAAAAAACTTGCCATCTTTTCCCAAAGCCCCTAAAACCCTGCAGATATCGCTACACAGATTCATGAAATATAGTCTTAATTTGGGAGGAGGGCTGAGTATTTATATAAAGTGCATCATATAAGCAAATTATCATCCTGGTCTTGAGAATCTGCCACAGGTATGAAGGATCGGTCCGCACGAAATGACCTCTTACTGGACAGACAGTGCAGTGCATCAGCTATAAAAGAAACAATCATATACCTGTGTTGGTCCTCTTCTAAACCAGGTAATGAGCCGGTCATGAGCTGAGTTCCAAATGAAATCGGTTACTTCCTGTGCCCTGAGTAGTAAAGTTAAATTTGGTGTTTGTTCAAACAAGGAAACAGTGAACTACTGAAGGTAGTGAAAGTAAAGAACTTAATACAGTCAGGAAGGACCTGGGATCTGCCAAGATGTTGGATTTCTTTATTTAAATCACTCAACAAAATCCCCCAATACAACGTGAGTTTAATTAAAACGCCAGCCGTGGAATGTGTAAGTGCTGTTTCAGTCACTCTCACTGATAGATTCTTTATCGTCCAGAACTCACGGTCCAATCTGAGCTGCACCTGTCTGCATACAGCCAGGACTCATCAAAGATCGAACCAACACCGACCGGGAGGAAGTGCACAACCCCTGCTCCCCACACACACACACACACACACACACACACACACACACACACACACACACACACACACACACACACACACACACACACACACACACACACGCGATTCGATGGCTAGAAGGAAGGACTGAGGGGAGACCTACTGACGGGTCTTGGAACTGGATTGTATTGGAGAGTACTGTTGGACTTTTTGTAACTTGCACATTTAGAAATGGATTATAGAGGAGAAAGTCTGAAATATGAAACCTTGGCCAAGTGAGGACTCACTACATCCACTGTGACAGAAGATGAGCCATCGTATAACCATGACTCACTGCTACCTCTTATCAGATGAGCTGACAGTAACACAAGTGGTGTAAAATGTGGGCTGCCGAAGTATCAAGAGTCCCCTCACGGAGCAGCATGTCCTTGTCCTGACTTCAGCTGCCACCTACAAGTTACGGGCCATCTGGCAAAGATCTGATAGCATGTTGTGAGAAGAGATCTGTACGCTGCCTCCATTTACTCTGTATTATTGCATCAGGTCAGTGCAGTACTGCCAGCAACCATGGGGGCGCTGTAGCCAATAGTGTACAGGATGAAGGATGAAATGTAATAATAGTTGAATTTCCTGACGAGAGTTTATACAAGTTTTAGAAAAGCTATAAACATATCAAGGCTGGGCAATTATTTTTCCCAAGGGACCATATGAGAAACAGAAAATATTGTGGAGGGCCAGGACAATAATCTGAACTCAATTCTACATAACATTAATTTTACTTCTTTGTAAAAAGTGATATTTAGTGGGAACAGTGTTGTTGATCACCCATTTTTGCCAGTGCATCGAAGTCTGGTGGTAATTCTGTTGTGGTGATTCTCAGAACAGATTCAGGGTGTTTATCACTCAGCTGGGACTGGTGGGGTGCTTAGTTAGCGTTCATAACACTAAAAGTCTGTTTGAACACATATGTAGAGCCAAACAATCCGCTGTGCCATCTTCTGGATGTTTGGAAATTTGGCTGCACTTAATGAAGCATAAAACTCATCCAGTTTAGGGGAGTTTAACTTCTCCTTGAATATTATGTCACATTGGAGATCCAATCCGATCCAACTGCAACTCCTTTGGTGCTATTTCATGGTCTTGTCAGAAGGAATATTACATCAGCTGAAGTGCCCTGTCAATTTTTTCAAAAATCACAAAATCAACGGCAGAATTCTTCATGCAGGTGCTCCAGTGCCTTCCTGGATTTGTTCACAAGTTGCAGGGCCTCTTTTAACATGGCCAGTGTGGGGTAAATGAGAGAATGACTTGTCGAACATTTGCTTTGAAAATAAAACTAGCCTGGTTTTGAAGGCTCTGACATTTGCTTGCATTTCATGCACAAACTGTGTTTTTTTTCCTTTGTAGCTTCACATTCAGCTCATTCATGTGTGTCAGTATGTCCACAGTAAAAGCTAAATCACAAAGCCAATCTGTGTCTTTCAGCTCAGAAAAATTGTCGTTGTTCTCAAGTAGCTCCAAAAATGAATGCCCTGTTAAGGCACTAGATCACGGGGAAATCGTAATCACGGTTAGAGATGCGGAGAAACATGGAAATCAAACTAAAGCGGGAACTAGTGGAGCACGGAGCTGAGAGCCAGAGAGATCACAGAGAAAAGGTACAATCTTCTAGCACCGGGAAGAGCGCTGCTACTCTTTATAGCCTGTGATTAAGTGGAATTAGGTGTGTGTGTGTGTTTAGCACTTCACCTGCGTGTGACAGCCATGTCCCTCTCCAACGCGCAGTTCAACGCTCAACTCTTTTGTGAGAGACCATAACACACTAAAATAAAAACCACAGTGCAGTTAAAGAGTCTCTCACAACACAGACCATAACATAGTGTATTGTATTCAATAATTTTTTCACTTAATTTGCGAACCTATAGTATGAGTTACGGTACTGTTAACTTCTGTTCAAAAGACGATGGAACGGATTAAGACCATTTACATTATTTGTAATAGGAAAAGCATATTCGGAATTCGAGCAAAATGGAATCCGAACAGCCGTCTGTAATGGATTAAGTTTGAGTACCAAGGTTCCACCATACAGCCTTTGACCAGACTTCAGTAGAAAAGTATTTAGGTGTCCATTGCTTATAACCACCCGGCACTCACTGTTGACATTTTTTTTCTCTGACATTGCTGCAGTTGGGCTCTGTGCAGTGGAAGAATGATAACTGGAAGTGGCTCGAGTGCTGCAAAATCAACTGACTGCACCTAATGCACCACTGGTGTTGAAATGCTGTCATTACAAGTCAAAGTCAAATAAATACACTCAATCAATCATTCACATCAAACATGAATTCTGTACCAATCAATCTTTGGTGGGCCGGATTAAAAAGACTAGTGAGACTGGATGTGGTCCGCAGGCCGTAGTTTGCCCACCCTGATCTATACGGTGTGACTTCACCCAGCATTAGGAACAAACATTTGATACAGAACATCTGGGAGGGGATTGGACAACAGACCGCAGCAAAGGAAGAATGGCAGACCATGTAAGACTGAAGTGTAGCAGAAAAATTCTCTGTCTACATGCTGAAATATATTTAATGGCCTCTCATCCCACCGACACATGCCACACTAACACTGTGCTTTTCTGTTTCTTCATAAAGTAAATCATTTTGATCTCCTCTGCTGTTGCCATGTTTGTACCTAGTCACTCTGAGTTGCCCCCTGGTGGATGTATTGATTAATATTGGTGATAGTGTAAATGATGTGTGGAAATGTCTGGATTGAAACGGACATCTTTATTTTCTTACACAAAAGGAACATAATGGTCTTTAGAGGGTTTGTATGTCCTACAGAGAGAATAATGTTCTTTGATCCTTAGGAAACCATAACATTTACAGTACCATTTCACAATTTTCAGAAATGCAACTCATTGGCCAAAGTAAGAACTTTAGATCATGGACTTTTTTCTTGCTAGAACTTGTCAGCATGATCGAAATATCGCATTCACACCAAAATATTTCATGATTCCCTGGCAGGACGATGGTAGTGCTCTATTCTGAGAGAATATCTGGCCACATCTCCACTAACAGACTGACCTGTCAGTTCTACCTGTGTATAATGGAAACATGGAACCCTTAAATTAAAGCCTCCATCAGAGTTACACACTGAACAGCTCACTATTCCACCACAGGGCCAACACAGTAAAACAAGTATTCATTCTCACATTCACACCGATGGGCAATCCAGAATCTATGTGTGTGTCTTTGTACTGTGGGAAGAAACCCGAGAACTGACAGAAAACCCATGTATGCACAGGAAGAACATGCAAACTCCTCACAGAACCATTCTCGTCAAACCTGGAATTCAAACAAAACGTTCTTGTGAGGGAAGAGTGCGAAACCTAAACACTATACCCCTGTGTCACCACCCAGAATCTGTTTCTGGCCTGCTGTAATGTGATATTTTACTCATACAGGCTGCCAGAGATCACAAAGTCTACAAGCTCTTTCAGAAGTGTGGACTCCTTTTTGGTGGTTGGCATATAACAAGTGTCTCCACTGTAGTGTTTGGTCTAGAAGCATTTTCTATATAAATCATGAGGACATGACAGCCAAATTTGTCATCTATCTCAAGAGCCACTTTAAAAAATAATATATCGTGGCTAAGAAGGGAAACAGGATAGGGGACATGGTGCGCCCTGGTTCACAAAGACCACATGAAAACAGCTTAGATAGAGGACACCTACAAGGTCACATGGTGTCATATTACTGTCACTCTGTTTTTTAGCTGTATCACACCATGATGTGTTTTATTACATGCATGTTATGGAGCACCGTACCCAAATGTATAAATTTGTGTGTGTGTGTGTGTGTGTGTGTGTGTGTGTGCGCGTGCATGTGTGTTTGTGCATTTGTATGTGTGTGTGTGTGTGTGTGTGTGTGTGTGTGTGTGTGTGTGTGTGTGCGCCTATGTTTGTGTGTATGTGATGTTTGTGTAGGGTCTGAAGAGCACAATTAACATTCCCAATGGAACAACAACAAGATTGCAGCATTGATCTGCTTCTCATCTTGCTCTTGTGTTTGTGTGTGTATGTATGTGTGTGCATGCGTGTGTGTATGTGAGTGTCATCTCTTACCTTGTTTAAGTCCAGCCGCACTGTCATCCCTGCATCTCAGAAGCAGCATGATGGTGAAACCTGACAAAACACTCCACCTCTCATATCCTCACACATACACCACAAACATGCACACAACTGACATACACACACACACACACACACACACACACACACACACACACACACACACACACACACTGATGTGTCTTTTTGTCTCTTAGTACCTGATGATCTCCAAAAACAAAACAGTCATTTGTTTACCAAGTCACTTAATTTTACTGGTGACACCGACACCGACACACACACACACATTCCAAACTCGACACAGAAACACAGTTCTTATGAAGCAGATGTGTAGTGGTCCATGCAAGTATCAGCCATGCCACCCATACCTTTACCAGAATACGAATCGGAATCAAACGCAGACTCGGACTTAGACTCAGACTCAGAATCAGACTCAGGAAACTTTACTGATCCCGTAGGAAAATGTGTTACTCATGTTTAAGTAAAACGGATGATTTCCACTGTGCTGGAATGATGAAGGATTGAAGAGTTCAGAGTCTGAGGGTTCAATTCATATCTCTTTCTGGCTATTAGTGTAGGTGCATGTTTGTGTGTGTATGTGTGCATATGAATGTGCAAGTGTATGTGTGTATGTAGGTGCATATGTGTGTGTGTGTGTGTGTGTGTGTGTGTGTGTGTGTGTGTGTGTGTTTGCATGTGTGTGTGTATGTACGAGATAATGTCAGGTCAAGCTAGATATTATATTTATTACAAATCTACTTGCTACTGGTAAAGCTGTAAACCAGTGCAACCTGTCTCAGTTCCACTGCCTTGTGGGTGTCTATTGTTGTCGACAAAGGCTAAGGGAGTAAACCCTGAAAGAAAATCCGGAGAGGAGCCCCTAAGGCGGTTGACTGACATACGTTGTCACCTTCCGGGATCTCCTGCATCCTGACCCGTCCCCAGTCGTCTTGACCCTGTCTTGCCACTGGATACTGATGGGTTTTTGATGAGAAAGTGAGGTCGATGCTGCGTAACTCTTCATTTACTTTAAACAAAGTCATCGCGCAATTTCACGCAGGCGGCTCAGGCCATAGGGTTGCTATCTATGGAAAGGAGCAGCTGTAGATTTCAGCAGCCCTCTGAGCAGCCCTTTTTAGGAATGCACTGCTCACCTCCATGCAGGACGAGAGCCTGAAGAGAGACGAGACGCTGGAGTGGGTTTTGCAGTGAGAACTTCACTTGTCAACAAGCTGGATGGACCCCCTAAAGGAGTGAACGATCGGCTCATGACAATGAGACTGCCCCTTTCACACGGGAAGAAGTTCACTACTCTTTTCAGCGCTTATGCTCCCACCATGACAAACCCAGGTGAGATCAAGGACAAATTTTACGAAGACTTAAACGCAGTCCTCATCACAGTTCCCAACGCAGATAAGCTCATCATCCTTGGTGACTTTAATGCAAGAGTAGGCTGTGACAGCACCACCTGGGAAGGCGTCATCGGAAGGCATGGAGTAAGAAATTGTAACAGTAATGGTCTACTACTTCTCCAGACCTGCATCGAATATGACCTGCAAATTACAAACATGACCTTCCAACTCCCAACCCACAACAAGACATCATGGATCCATCCTCGTTCTAAGCATTGGCATCTCATTGATTATGTCATCATAAGGAAGAGGAATAGACGTGATGTCCATGTCACAAAGGCCATGTGCGGAGCAGAGTGTTGGACAGATCACCGCCTTATCGTCTCAAAACTCCGGCTACGAATCCAACCAAAAAGACAGCCGCAAGGCATGAAAGCACCAAAACCCCTGAATATCAACAATCTGAAAATCAACACCATCAAGCAGTCATTTGCTACAATGCTGGAAGAATGCCAAGAACCCATAGTGCTGGACAACCACGATGTGGAAGCAGCATGGGGTACACTTCATGAGATAGTCTACAACACAGCCATGGAGTGCCTCAGGCCTACCTCCAGACGGCACAAAGACTGGTTTGATGAAAACTGTTCTGAGATCACAGAGTTGCTGGAAGACAAGTGCCGTGCCTACAAAGTCCACCTTGATGACCTACACTCAACAGCAAAGAAATATGCACTGAAGAACATTCGCAGCACCATCCAGCTAAAGCTGTGTCAGATGCGAGACTCCTGGCTCAGCGACAAAGCCAATGAGATTCAAGGATATGCAGACAGGGGAGACATGAAGAACTTTTATAGCAGCCTCAAAGAAGTCTATGGTCTTACCACTTCTAGGTCACCAACTCTTCTCAGTGCAGATGGACCTACTCTCATAAATAACAAAGACAAGATCCTTGAGAGATGGGCTGAACATTTTGAGAGTGTACTAAACCGTCCTTCTACCATCAATGATGAGGCTATCAATCGTCTCCCACAAGTTCCAGTCAATGAGACAATGGATGCCTTGCCAACTTCTGAGGAGATCCAGAAAGCAATTTGTTTGTTGTCCAGCGGTAAGGTACCTGGTTCAGACTCATTTCCAGCTGAGGTCTATAAGGAGGGTGGCAGAGGACTCGTTGAAAAACTCCATCAACCATTCCTAGTCATATGGCAGCATGAGACGCTTCCACAAGACTTTAAGGATGCCTCCATTATACACCTTTACAAGAACAAAGGCAGGGCTGTGACAACCATCGAGGAATATCCCTGCTGTCCATTGCAGGAAAGGTCCTGGCCAGAGTGTTGCTGAATCGGCTCATAGCCCATCTTGAGCAAGGCCTCCTTCCAGAGAGTCAGTGTGGTTTCCGAAAAGATCGCGGGACTATCAACATGGTGTTTGCTGCCAGGCAGCTCCAAGAAAAGTGTCAGGAACAGAACAGCGACCTTTAGTCCACCTTTGTTGATCTGACCAAGGCCTTCGACACTGTAAGTAGAGAGGGTCTATGGAGAATCATGGCGAAATATGGATGCCCAAGAAAATTAATCGCCATCATACGACAGTTCCATGATAGTATGCTGGCTTGTGTACAAGACAGTAGAGAGGTGTCAGAACCATTCTCAGTTTCCAATGGAGTGAAACAGGGCTGTGTGCTTGCCCCCACCCTCTTCAGCCTCATGTTTTCAGCAATGCTGAGGGATGCTTTTGGAGACGCTGACATAGGCATTGGCATCAGGTACAGGTTTGATGGCTCACTTTTTAACCTCAGGAGGCTACAAGCAAAAGCCAAGGTTTCAATTGATACCGTCAGCGACCTTCTATTTGCTGATGACTGCGCCATCAATGCTGCTTCTGAGGCGGATATGCAACACAGTGTTGAGATGTTCTCTGATGCCTGCAACAACTTCAGGTTGACAATCAGCACCGAGAAGACTGAGGTGATGTACCAACCAGCCCCAGGGAAACCTACGTTGGACCCAATATCTTTGTCAATGGACAAAAACTGAAAGCAGTGGACAAGTTTAAATATCTGGGCAGCACATTCTCCTGCACAGTTGTCATTGATGATGAGGTCAACATCAGACTTGCTAAAGCAAGTGCTGCCTTTGGCAGACTCCATAAGAATGTGTGGGATAGAAGAGGCATCACCACAGAAACAAAGATCAAGGTCTACAAAGCAGTAGTGATCACCACCCTACACTATGGCTGTGAGACTTGGACGGTCTACCAACGTCATGCCAAGAAGCTAAATCATTTCCACACCACCTGCCAAAGAAAATTGCTTGGCATAAAGTGGCAAGACAAGATCCCAGACACAGAGGTGCTCACCCGAGCAAACCTTCCCAGCATCTATACCATCCTGATGCAGACCCAGTTACGCTGGGCAGGCCATGTTGTTCGAATGCCTGACCATCGGCTCCCAAAGAAACTTTTGTTTGGCGAATTACAACATGGTAAACAATCCCAAGGAGGACAGAAGAAGCGCTTTAAAGACACCCTGAAAGCTTCACTGAATGCCTTTACCATCAAGCATGTCTCTTGGGAGAAAGCAGCTATGGATAGGAATTCATGGAGAGCAGCTATATGCAAGGGTGCCAAGTCATACAAAACCAACAGAATTACTACAGCTAAGAAACACAGGCAAGACAGGAATAGCAGGTCTTCCAAGCCCCCAGCGGCAGCCATGATACCCTGCCCATACCGCACCAGAACTTTCCAAGCGCAGATTGGACTGACAAGCCATCTTCGCACCCACAAGTAGACGTTCCCAGTTCCCAGGATGATTAGATGGTCCTCGTCGACTTTGACGGACAAAGAGAGAGAGATGTGCGAGTTTATGCGCACACACACAGTACTGCAGACTGCTCTGTGAACTCAATCAGTTAGAACTCTCTTCACTTGACTTTTTCTCAGTTTATCTATCAGTCTGTAATCACCCTGCCATCCCACTGTCTTTGTCTGTCTCTTTTACAAATGTAGAACTAAGAGTAAAACAGTGGAAATGGTAATCGATTCCCTTGGTGACGAATGGTGCTCTGTCTATCTGTTTGTTTACCTCTCTATCTATGTGTGTCTCTCTTTTACCCCCCCCCCCTTGTGTTTTGTAACAGATAAATCTCTGCGAGCTGATAAATGATGACCGTCCTGCTCCTCTCTCAGTTTTTCCCTCATCTTAAATCTCAGCCTCTCTGGAGCCCTCATTTCTCTCTCTCTCTCTCTCTCTCTCTCTGTGTGTGTGTGTGTGTGTGTGTGTGTGTGTGTGTGTAGGTGTGTGTGTGTAGGTGTGGTGATGAGCGTGTCTGGCAGTTCGGAATAGGTGCTAATGTGCTATGAGCCCTTCTGAGGACACACACGCACTCATTCACATATACTTTCTCACATACACTCACATGCGCTCACACATACAAAAACATGCACACACTCACAATCATTCACACACACTCAAACTCACACACACACACACACACACACACACACACACACACAGTGGAGCATTTTGCCTTTTGGTGTTCTATGTATGAGTTTCATCACTGTGTGTGTGTGTGTGTGTGTGTGTGTGTGTGTGTGTGTGTGTGTGTTCATTATAAGGACTGATTAGAATTAATAGTTTAATGTATAATCACAGCAATTTAAGGTTTTATCATTTTACTTAAGATGTAAGAGGTTAGGGTTCAGGTGTAAGTGGTTAGGGTTCAGGTGTGAAAGTTTAGGGTTCAGGTGTATGGAGTTAGGTTTCAGGTGTAAGAGGTTAGGGATCCTGTTTTGGACATTAGAAAAACAGCAGGTGTGAGAGTATACAGCTTTATATGGCAAACTGGGTTATGTGGGAAGATTAGACTCTGTGTGTGTGTGCGTGCGTGCATGCGTGTGTAAGTGTATGTGTGTGTGTGTGTGTGTGTGTGTGTGTGTGTGTGTGTGTGTGTGTGTGTGTGTGTGTGTGTGTGTGTTATTTGGTGGGATTAGGATTAATTGTTTAATGTATAATTGCAGCAATTTAAGGTTTTAGCATTTGACTTAAGATGTAAGAGGTTAGGGTACAGGTGTAAGAGGTTACACTTCAAAGCGTAATAGATTAGGGTTCGGGTGTAAAGGGTTAGGGATCAGGTATAAAAGGTCAGTATTCAGGTGTGAAAGTTTAGGGTTCAGGTGTATGGAGTTAGATTTCAGGTGTAAGAGGTTAGGGATCCTGTTTTTGACATTAGGGTTCAGGTGTGAGAGGTTAGGGTTCAGGTGTTAAAGATTAGGGTTTCAGTCTAAGAGGTTAGGGTTCAGGTATGAGAGTTTAGGGTTCAGGTACTGTATTAAGGTTAAACATTAGAGGTTATGGTTTGTTAGGATTCAGATATGAGAGTTTAGGGTACTGGTGTTAAGATTAAAGGTTAGAGGTTATGGTTTGGTGGGGTTAATGTATAAGAGATTAGGGTTCAGGTGTGACAGGTTCGGGGTCAGGTGTAAAAGATTAGGATTCCAGTCTCAGAGTTTAGGGTTCAGGTATTAAGGTTAAAGGTTATAGGTTATGGTTTGAGAGGATGTAAGGTATAGTAACATAGTAGATATACAGCAGGTGTGAGATTACTGTATACAGCTTTAGATGGCAAACTGGGTTATGTGGGAAGATTAGACTTTGTGTGCGTGTGTGTGTGTGTGTGTGTGTGTGTGTGTGTGTGTGTAGGCCAGGTATGATATATTTAGATATTGGGTACGGACCCCTTTGTGTCGACCCAGTTTTCCTGACCTAGCCACAAAAATAGTCTGTGTGTGTGTGGGTCTGTGTGTGTGTGTGTGTGTGTGTGTGTGAAGGCAGGACTATACACTGTATTTTTTATGTAGTCTACATACACATTATAATTA
Source organism: Plotosus lineatus (assembly GCA_024760905.1). NCBI lineage: Eukaryota > Metazoa > Chordata > Actinopteri > Siluriformes > Plotosidae > Plotosus > Plotosus lineatus. The sequence goes on from CM045731.1 coordinate 72,834,312, forward strand.
GTTCACTGTGGGTGTATCCTACACCCCACACCTTATTATACCTTATATAGTGTACATAAACGAAATCAGCATTCCATTGAGGGTGCGTCCCAAATCACATATATTCATAATATGAGACACCGTGCATGTGTCCCAAATTACTCTAACTACACTATTTACACTAACTACACTAACCCTTCAGTTTTAGTATACCTCGCATTGCTTTTTAAAATACTTCAATAAGGAGTTGTGATGCATTGTCGGATGTTAAGAATGTTCTGGTATGTATTCAAATAACAATATGAGTTGATGAATGTGTGATAGCGAGTGATGTATGTGTAAAAGTGTGTTTTGGATGTGTGCTAGTGTGTAATAATTATGTGATAGTGTGTGATGTATGTGTGATAGTATGTGATGGATGTGTCATGGTATGCAATGAATCTGTAATAGTGAGTGATAGATGTGTATGTGGTGAATGCATGATAGTGTGTGATGAATGTGTGATAATAATTGATGGATGTGTGATAGAATGTACAGTGTGTGATGGATGTGGGACAGCATGTGATGGATGTGTGACAGCAAGTGGATGCATGACAGTATGTGATAGATGTGTTCGAGTGTGTGAGGGATGTGTGATAGAGTGTGAAGGATGTGTGATAGTGATAGTATGTGATGGATGTGTAGTAGTTTGATGAATATGTGATAGTGTGTGATGGATGTGCCCATCCGTTTTATATATATATATATATATATATATAATATATATCCGTTTTATATATATATATATATATATATATATATATATATATATTTATATATATATAAAATGTTGATATTCTTTGATATATCTGATATTATTTTACAATGTTAGGTCAGGTCAGGTCAGGTATGAGGGCATGCGCCAGGACGACACTTCGCTGCATCCACCAGCCACCTCCACTCATCCAGCCATCTCCTGGCGATCGACCAAGCCTGCGCAGTGCCCATACTCCCCGGCAGGGCAGCCCTCAGCTGGGACAACCACGTCGAATGCGGCCGTTCCCGCGATCGGCTCCAGCCCCTAGGATCCCGAACGGACAGGATCCAGTGTGCTGGGTCCGAAGGCGGGAAACACACCAAGTGCCCAAAGTAGCACAGCTGACGGTCGCGGATCAAGTAGGTTACCTCTTACCATCCCCGCATCCCCAAGCACCTTCCGGTTGGTAACAAAGTCCCACCAGTGGTATCCAAAGATGCGGCAAAGGGAAGTTGTAATGAAGAAGTCCAGTCATCGTCCAAGCTCAACCGTGAGCATCCATGTCTCACTAGAGTACAGCAAGACAGGGAGCACAAGGGAGCGAAAGACTCGGGCTTTCGTCCGCCTGCTCAGACACTTCGACCGCCACACGGTCCTGTCCAGCGAGTTCATTGTCCCGCAGGCTAAGCCAAGTTGACGATTGATCTCGACCCTGCAATCAGTGGAACGATGGACCACGCAGCCAAGGTAAGTGAAAGATCATTACCCACAGCGATCAAGTCAACAGCAGCATCCAAGAGGTCACCGAAAGCGTGGTCCCACACCTCACAGCACTCTCTGTCCCAGAATACAAGGACGATATCAGCCAGACCATAGCTGACGGGATCCCACGTAGACGAAGTATGCCCCAGAGGGCCTCCCTATCCACCAAGTCGAACGCCTTGCGAAAGACAATATAGGCGGCAAGGAACCCCCTATCAAACGTCTGCAAGCACTCAGATAGGACGCAGAGTGCCAGGATGCGATCAACGGTAGACCTCTTTGGTGTAAACCTGGACTGTTCAGGGCGTTGGTGCGCTAGAAGCTGCTGTCGGATCCTGTCCAGTAGAATCTGTGCAAAGACCTTGCCCGGAACTGAGAGGAGAGTAACCCCCCCCCCCCCGGTAACTGTTACATTCTCGGGTATCACCCTTCCCCTTCCAGATCGGGACAACGATGCCCCGTTTCCAGTCAGTTGGGATGACACCAGTGCTCCACACAGAGCACATGAGAACAAACAGCCACCTGAGGATGGCCTCACCTCCCGCCTTAACCATTTCCATGTGGATAGCACAAACTCCCGCAGATTTGCCATCCGCCAAGTACCACACCGCCCTCCGAGTTTCCTCAAGAGTTGGCGGGAGGGTTGGCAACAAGAGTTTCAGCATCCCTGACGGCCAGGCTCTGGGCAGGAGGGTCAGCACGATACAACTCCTCAAAGTACACGGCCCAACAAGTCCTCACTTCAGATTCCTCGGTAAGGACACTACCGTCTGCAGCTTTCAGCATCTGGCATCGCGATGTGGACCGAGAGGAACGGAGGCTCCACAACGCCCTGTAAGCCGGGTGACAGTCACTTGAATTCAAGTGGCCCTCAACCATCTCACAGAGATCGCGGACCGCAGCCTCCCGATCTCTTCGCACCGCCTTGACGGCTTTGCGCTTCAGGTCTCTGGCCAGTCCAGCTCTGCCGTCGAGTTGAGCCTGTCTCGTTCTCTTGATGACGTCAATGGTCTCAAGGGAGATGGCCATTCCCGGTCGTCTGGGCGACCTCGGTATGCAGCCATGGGACACCTCCAGGATGCAGTCTCTGAAACCAGCCCAGAGAGCCTCCGTGCCTGCACCCACGTCCAGAGCCTCCAGGGATTCGCCAAGCCTACTGGTGAACTCTGAAGTCACATCAGGGTCCCCGAGTTGGCTTACATCAAGTCGCATTTAACGAGCCGGAGCTTTCTCAGGCGCCTGAAGCGGATCTTCATAGTCGCCACCAGATGCCCGTGGTCTCTCGAGAAGAGCTGGGCACTTCTAAAGACACTGGAGTTCTGGGCCAGCCGCCAGCGACTACCTACGAGAACATGGTCGATCTCCTTCTTAATGAGGCCATCGTTGGAGTACCAAGTCCAGCGTCGCGGATCCGATCTCTGGAACCACGAGCCAGCAATCCTTAAGCCCTGACTTTTTGCGAAGTCAAGAAGCATTAAGGCGCTTTCATCGCAGCGTCCAGAGCTGTGATGACCGACACATGCTTCGTAGCCATCCCGGTTAGTGCCAGTGGTCGCATTGAAGTCCTCCAGTACAATCAGGGTGTCCCTTCCCGGAACCCCCGACACCACCGAGTTGAGCTGGTGGTAGAAGATTTCCTTCATAGATCGATCACTCACCCCGATCGGAGCATACACTGCGATGATAGACAGCGTCCCTACTGTGTGAGTCATCCTCAGTCGCATAATACGCTCGTTGACCGGGACCACCTCCAATACCAAGGGAGCCAATCGATCAGTGATGGCGACGGCCACTCCATGAGTCTGAAGACCATCGGCCCGGCCAGACCAGTAGTAGGTGTACCCACCGACACTTGTCTCACCAGGATCCAGGCCTCCGGACCTCTGAAAGGGCCGCAATGCCGACGCCAAGCAGACTAAGCTCCCTTGATACCAGAGGCAGGTGAGAGTCGTCCCACAGGAAAGTCACGTTCCATGCGCTGACCCGGATCGACCGCCTCAGATTCAACCGAGGCGACCGAAAGCAGCTGTTGTCCGACACCTTTGCACCGCTCGCGTCACTCACCCTATCACGCTCGACCTGGTTGCTCCAGGATTTCGCCCCCATTATGGAGTGGGGGTCCCGGAGGCTTTGCCCCACCCCTCTCATATGACGCTGCCTGAGGCAGGCATCAGGGTTTCTCCCCCGGAGCAGACTCCAGTGTTTATTTGTGTGTTTTGCTGGCGTTTTTAAGAGGGCAGGAGCGCCGCTCCCTGACAGGCAGATGCCCGGAGGTACCATATTTTAGAATGTTATGTTTATAATAATTGATATAGGGGTATTTTATGAGATACGGTAATGGTATTTATGGATGTATAGTACAGTATGAGCGTCATACGTCACATGTCATACATCATACATCACGGTAACAACTTATGTTCACTTTCAACTTACGTATGGCCGTACGGAACCAATTACAACCGAACTTACGTATGGAACCAATTAAAAACGTAAGTCGGGGAGCGTCTGTGTAATAGTGTGATGATGTGTGATATTGTGTGATGGATGTGTGATAGCGTGTGAAAGATGTTTAATACTGTGTGACAGTGTGTGATGGATGTGTGATTGCATATGATGGATGTGTAATATTGTGATGGATGTGTGATAGTATGTGATGGATATGTAATAGTGTGATGTATGTGTGATAGCAAGTGATGGATGTATAATAGTGTGTGATGGATGTGTGATAGTATGTGATGGATATGTAAGAGTGCGATGATGTGTGATAGTGTGTGTTGGATGTGTAATAGTGTGTGATGTATGTGTGATAGCATGTGATGGATGTGTAATAGTGTGATGACGTGTGATAGTGTGTGATGGATGTGTAATAGAGTGTGATGTGATGAATGTGTAATATTGTGTGATAGATGTGCGATAGCATGTGATGGATGTGTAATAGGGAGTGATGGATGTGTAACAGAGTGTGATGGATGTGTAATAGTGTGATGGTTGTGTAACAGTGTGTGTTGGATGTAATAGTGTGTGATGGATGTGTGATGGTATGTGATGTATGCTCTATATTGATTAGTGATTGATTTAGGACACATCCTGAGTTATATCACATATAGGTGCGCATCCAGTCTGAACGTCAAAATGTTTATAGTGCATACGTGTTCACACAATCTTCCATAAATGCACATTCTCTCATGGACACGCACACACATACACACAAATATGATATAAGAATGCAGAGAGAGAAATATAGAGACAGAGTAAGCACTCACAGTTTCTTTCCTGTTATGAGACAAATCAGTGAAAAACCCCAGAAAGAAATAAAGAAATGAACAAGTGATCTTGCAACCTCCTCATTAGCATTAGCATTAGCATCACTGGAATTAAAAACCAAAAGAAGAGAAAGAAAGTAATAAACGCAGTGTGTTTCCCTTTTCCCTCCGCTGAGTGACACACATGCGCGTGCGCGCACACACACACACACACACACACACACACTCATTCTAGTGGAAGATCAGTCTGTTAGTTGCTGTGTTAAATTAATTACTCTCTCTCACTATAAATATAATAACTCTGAATAATCCTTTACACACAGAGAGTGAGAGAAAGCAAGATACAAAGAGAATTCAAAGAAACTTAAGTGTTTATATTAATGTTAATGTTTGTCTTTGTTTATGATTGTTCTCTTAAATTGATGGTTAAGGTATGAAACGAATATGAATGACTGGTGGCATGAACACTACATTCAGTGGCCTTTCACATGGCACCAACTAGAATATAGTGAATAATATCAGATCCTTCTTGTATAATAGGAGCAAAAGTTAGGTTACATTACCTGAATGACTTGTTTTTTTATGCTGATACTATTAATAATGTTACTACTGACATGATGTTAGTTACCATGTCATTAGGCTGAATTTAAAAAAAATTCCAATTTCTCCACTGCACTGCAAATTGGTGCTGCATATATACAGGGATCCCTCACTTTTCGTGGTTAATTGGGGCCGAGATACTCACACAACCATTGAAATCCATGAATTAGGTTCACACCCCCCACCCCCCCATACCCCCCCCCCCCCACCTCCGGCTTACATATTCTTACATATATATAGATATGTGTATATAATATCAATAAATACATAGTAAATTCTATAAATGCTTATAATAACAATTAAACATTAAAAAAATAATGCATAAGATGTAAATAAAATATAAATACACACGCATACAGATGTGCGGGCACATGCATACAGATATATATATATATATATATATATATATATATATATATATACACACACATACACACAAATACACACACAGGGATCCCTTGCTACTTTGCTCTTAAATTCATGCAGCTTTTCAGTACATCACGGTTTTTTTTTTTAATATTCATCAAATTAAAAAATAAGGAAATTAAGGATGAATAGGAGGGAAAGTTAATGAAAATGCCACAAAAACAAGGCCAATTATGCAAAAAAAAAAAAAAAAAAAACCCTAAACCAACACAAAACAAAAAACAAAATCTCCCATCAAAACTAGTTACATTGTTGTGAGGTGCATCTGCATGGGTCTGTATGTGTGTGTGTATTTATATTTTATTTACATCTTGTGTTTTTTTTAATGTTGAATTGTTAGTATAAGCATTTATAGAATTGAATATGTATTTATTGCTATTATATACACATATACATGTAAATATACTTCAGTTGGGGGGTGAACCTACTTCGCGGATTTCGATGGTCGTGTTGGGATCTTGGTCCCAATTACCCATGGAAAGGGAGGGATCCCTGTATATATCCCTGTATATATATATATATATATATATATATATATATATATATATCCCTGTGTGTGTGTGTGTGTGTGTGTGTGTGTGTGTGTGTGTGTGTGTGTGTGTGTGATTTTTTACAACACTCAAGTCCTGAGAAAAATTGTCCGAACGCTGTGATTGGGTGTGTTATTTTAGTTCTGTCTGTAATAATTTTATTTTGCAAAGATGTTTGGAATTGAAAGGCTGCTGTTCTTTCGACAGGTGTTCAGAGTTTGAGAGTTTAGTCTCAAGAGAGTTTAGCAATGCTCAGTGAGGATGGAATGAACAGCTTCAGTCGCTGTACGTACCTTTAACTGTAAAAGCTTTGGGCTTTTTAGATCCCCTTATTTCTCTAGTTTTTCAAAACCGTGTGCCTCATTTGGATTTTTAAAAAATTCTGATGAGAAATGTGGAATTTTTTTATCCTGCCTGGGTGTGAAATTAAAGTTAAAAACGTACCTCTTCTGCATATTTTCAAGCAAGAGTGCACTGTGTAACTTAAAGGGCAAGTGGAAGATGTAATGATGTAATTAGGTCCTGGCGTTGGACCGACTGGAAAGGTCCTGTCTATATAAATGTAAAGATTATCGTAATATTACTTTACTTTAGTAAAATTTCCATAAGGTCTCTTATCTCTAGTAATAGCATCAACAAGATATCGCTCAAGCCAAAGATAATAACTTACTGGGACTGAATGTACATTTGCAGACAGATAATCACAATTTTGTTTGTAACAAAAACTGACGCATCACGGTTCCTTTCATGTAGCTCACAAAAAAGTTAACTTTTTTTTTTTTTTAACACATGATTTATTTATTTTATGAAGCAGTAAGTTTAACTGGGTTGAAAAAAGAGTTGTAGATAAACTTCAATGTTCATCAGTCATAAAGATTTATATTGTTGATGAAATTCAGAGGACATTTAGGTGAAGCTGCTGGACTTAAATAGTTGAATAAAAACACTAAATTGTTTTAAACATGGTTAGAAAAGGTGATTCAGTGCTCAGATGAGTAATGTGTTGCCTGGCAACTGGGAAATATTGATGCCATCCATAACGTAGATAATGAGTGAGGTTAAGAAATTTAAACACACGGTTATTAAGATTTAAATAAAATATTCACTTACATGTGAAAACGAAGAAAAATCCAGAACATTGGTACCGATCATTATAATTACAGGTCGTGACATCATGATTTATGTGTATTTAATGTAAACGTGATGCCTCATGGTGGTCATTGAATGCAGCATTGCTTGGTGAGTTATGAGTAAGATATTAAGATACAAGTTTAGCTGCATAAACTTTAGTTATAAAAATGAACGTTAGCTGCTGATACTGAAGGACATGAGATTTAATAACCTGATACCATTATACCTTGATATCTTAAAACACAGATACCCTAATACCCTGATACACATAACACCCTGATACCCCAATACCCTAATTCCCTGATAACCTGATACCCTAATACCAGAAGTTGGGCACAAACCACAGTAGACACACTGGAAAGAACACTCATTCATTTTGCTGAACTGTTAAAGTCATGGTGAGGGTATAGTCTATCTCAGCTGACTCCAGGTGAGGTTGTGATTTTCCCTGAACAGCTCTTGAGACCATCACAGGGACAATAGGCACACAACTACACAAGCAAAGATACAAACATTCACACTCACACCGAGGGGAAATTCGGAAGAGACAATGTGATTAATGTGCATGTCTCTGTACTGTAGGAGGAAACCAGACTATCTGAAGAAAACACACACAAGCATTGGGAGAACCTTGAAACTCCACACAGAAACACCCTCACCAAGTCTGGGACTTGATCACAGGACGTCCATGCTGTAAGGAGGATGTGCTAACCTCTACACCACCATTCCACCCTACTCCCTAGACAGTGTACTTTATATCAATTGAGGAGTAATTTGGGACTGAGCCTTTTATCCTCTATCCTGAACATATAAGACCAGGACAGGGTGTAGAGGATCTTCGTATGATATCCCCTGTGATCTTATACAGTATGAATGGATCCTGTATAGTGAATAATTTGCCCAGTGAAGGCTGAGCATCCTGTATATAACACGTCAGGTGTATTACAGTTATAGACGGATATAATACACTATGTAGGGTGCAAGAGCTGTGAATATAATAATAATAATAATAATAATAATATAATACAATAATACCCTCTATACAGCCCTATAGTAACACACAGTCTACGAGAGCATATACACGGGGTGAGGATACACCACATCAATGCACTACATGTCCACTCAGCCAGGTATATAATAAGTGCACTATATAGGGTTTAGGATGAAACACACACACACACACACACACACACACACAGTGTATATGTAGAGAGAGAGAGAGAGAGAGAGAGAGAGAGAGAGAGAGAGAGCAAGAGAGAGAGAGAGATGAACTGAATGAGATGAGAACCTTCACATCTGGATATTGTGTGTTAAGTAGTAACACACACACACACGCACGCACGCACGCACGCACGCACACACACACACACACACACACACACACACACACACACACACTTACCTGTCGATAAAATCCAGAGTGGTGGAGGGGAGAGACAAAGAAGACAAAAAAAATCAATCGCTGTGTTCCTCCGACAGGGTCTGAGAGACAAATACTTAATGAGTGAAGGTGGGGGAGAGGGGTGAAGGAAAGAGTAGAAAGGAAATAGAGAGTGACAGAAGAAAGAGAAGTATGGAAAATGAGAGCTGGAGAGAGGGGATTGAAGGTGAGAAAAGGATGAAGGGAGAAAGAGGGATGGAGGGAGGGAGGGAGGGAGGGAGAGAGAGAGAGAGAGAGAGAGAGAGAGAGAGAGGGGGGACTTAGACTGAGACTGAGTGTCAGGCCATGAGATGGAAGGACAGAACACCTCCAGGCTGAGTGAGGAAGAATAAAGCGAAGACTCCTGCTCTGTCCATTTTGTTTTTGTTGTTTATTTCTCTAGATGTAAGGATGAACAGAAATAGAGAGAGGGAGATCCAAACCCTACACACACACACACACACACACACACACACACACACACACACAGTACAACTCTCACCTTCCAGCTAACACTAAGCCCAGCTCTCTCTCTCTCTCTCTCTCTCTCTCTCTCTCTCTCCCCCTCTCTCTCTACAGGGGATGGATGGACGGATGGATGGATAGATGAATGGATGGTGAAAGGGAGAGAGTGAGGGATGGCTACAGCACCGGTAGCGCATTAGTGTGCAGAGGGAAAGAATAAAGATGGTCTGCAGAAGTGAAGGATGCAGGGGAGAAGTGAGAGGGTGGCGACCTCTGCTGGTTCAACACCATACAATCCAAACTTCCGGCCTATTGAATCCTTCTGTCTCGCCCGAACCTTATAGAACCCATACTGGACTTTTACTGCACTACACTGAGGGGATAAGTTTTTAATTATACACCTTATAGTTCACTTCTACAGCAAATTCCACTCGGACCTTCAAACAGCTACTTGTTGGATGGGATGGGATGGGTGGATGGATGGATGGATGGATGGATGGATGGATAGATAGATAGATAGATAGATAGATAGGTGTGTGAAAAAGTAAGTGCACCCCATGGAAATTTCGAGGGGTTGATATATTTAAATAAATAAATACAGTATTTCACTCAGTTTAATACTCAGACTAGAGATATAAACATTAATTTACAATATTAAACTACAGAAGGTTTGGTAGTACTGTGTGTTTAGGACGTAATGTGTTCAGTACAATGTGATACAAAAAAATTACACATTTGTCATTTATTCATTTTAATTTAGAATATTCATTCTTAGCTTTAGTCCTTATAATCAGAGCCAGGTGTTCCAGATTTGGTGCCACTGATAGGAGAGCTGTGCAGGAGGAGCCGGTATCATTTCCACCTGATACTCAAAGTCTGGTGTTCCTTTTACTGTTACAAAGCTCTTTTTAAGTCCCTGGTCTCAGATCATCAGAATTTCTTCACCATTTGCAACGTTTGCCTTCAGAGGTCAACAAGCAAAATCTTGTAAGTGAAAATAATCACGTGACTCTAAAATAAAAATAATCATGTGACTCAGTGATCTTATGAAGTGAATACAGTACTTATGGTGAATACAGCACTGAACAAGGTTCTTGACCCTGGAGTGCCCAGTTATAAATGATAATTGTAAGTCACTCTGGATAAGCCCGTCTACCAAATGCTGGAAACGTTGTAAAATATTGTAAAGAACACACAGGAGGGAAATGAGCAGGGAGGTTAATAGCCCCCCAAAATTTTTACCTTTTCTTGGGAAAATGAGATGAAATGATGTTTACTAGAAGGAAGTTCCTAATGTACGTAATAATATGGAAAATTGCAGATAGACTATTGACAGAGTTTACATTACCTTCTTGTTGAGTAGCCAATGGCAGTCATTCTACTGTAGTTATGGTGGGGAAAAGGTGGCGTATCATGAATATTTAATAAGCCTTCAAGAAACTTAAAAAATTCATCTGTTTTAACATCACAATCAAGATTGGACCAATTTTGATTGGGCCACCAGTCAGCCAATCAGAAATTATTCATGTACTACAAGCCTTTGGTACAGCAAGTTTCTGCCCTGTGATGGCCTGGCGATCTGTTCGGGGAGTACTCTGCCCACGCCAGAGTCCCAATGAGATGGGCGCCAGCCTCCCCGTGACTTTAAGTAGGATTAAGCAGCTCAGAAAATGAATGAATGAATGAATGAATGAAGCCTTTGGTTGTCAAGTATCAGCTTGTCTGCGTACACTTGAATACATTACTAATTGCATAACATAATAATCTGTGCCAGGTCTAAGAATGTCCATTTTTACAGAACCAATCAAGAACCATCAAAGCCACACAGGAACCATCAGAACAACTCGGGAACCATTAGAACCACAGAAAGACCATTAAAACCACATGGAGACCACCAGAGATACTGAGTATACATCGGACATGTACTATCACACACAGACTGAAGCACAACTGCAATACCGAACAGAAAGAAAAATCTCAAACAACAAATAACTGAAGTGCAGAAGAGAAACAGGAATCATGTTACAGTTACTGCTCTCTGCAGGTCACAGCTTTTGAATAATTTTGAATGAAATAAATTGAAAAACCGTAGAAGTGAGAGATCATACAAACCCAAACCACTCCGATTTGGAACTACTTCATGATTCTTCATTTCCCATAGTGCTTTGCTTTTGTAGGGAGAAATTCATCTGTGAATCCCCTCAGACTGAAATCACATGGAGTGATGGATTACATTTCACATGTCAAAATCACTTGGAATTTACTGATAAACAACTGAAACATCTGAAAATATATGTATTATATGAACCTCTTCCACCTGGTGACAACCCCAACCGTCACAGTGCTTTTCTCCACCAGTGTACACCTCTTAAATTATGAGTGCCAGAGAGACTCCAGAACCTCAACTTTAAAAATAATCCCTCACATAAAAATATCAAAGTTCTAATAACAGCATTTTATGACTTTAATGTAAAACTATTCATTTTAAATGGAAAATAATTTTTATTACAAGTTCAGTTCACAACTTACCCTCTGATTTCTAATTGGAATGAAACAGATTTTAAAGTGCAGAGCATGCATGTGACACACACACACACACACACACACACACACACACACACACACACACACACACACACGCACAACTATTATTTTATTATTTATAATAACTATTATTACTACTACGAATTTATTTATTCATTTTCTGAATTGCTTAATCCTAATTAGGGTCGTATTGCTGGGAAAGGGTAGAGTACACCCTGGACAGCGCTCCAGGCCATCACAGGGTAGAAACACGCTGACGACTACGCAGCTCCTCTTTATGAAAGTCAGCCATGGTTCTTTTACATGGACCTTACACCAAAGACGGTGAGACACATGGCCAGCCTTTGATAAACCAGTTAATGCACGCGGGGGAAGCAGTGACAGCCCGGTGACAGTGGGGCTTGTACTCCAACCATAAGAACAGTAATCGAGCACCCTACCATTGGGCCACCGCTTTATTTTACTGAATAAGAGAAAAGTACTTGTGCCCGAACCTCAGGCAGTTACAATGTTCACTTTCTGATGTGTGGTGACTTTGGATGGGTTTTCCGTGTCATGATGTGCATGGCTTCACCCAAGTGTCCAGAACATTGTGCTGCCATTCCACAAGTATTTTACTGGATTTTTTTTTCTAAATACATTTCTGTACATTTTCATTCCTTTTATTTTCCTTTTTTGCACTGGGTCCAGCAAATAAACTTAAGTAATCGACACCTATGCCGAGTATTGATCTTTCTGCCTCGACATTTGCACTTCCCTCTTTAAATCCTACTGCACTTCCATTCTTCTCTCTCCGCCTACGGACACACCTCCCACCTCTCCTTCTTCAACCAACAGTAGCCCAGTTTCCAACAACACCCTGTTGGTTTAACAGCACTGATGGCGGTCGTTGTTAACCCGGGCCTCGACCGATCTGGTATGAGATTCGTATTTATGACTCGCATAACAAATTTGTAAAATGTTTTACGTCGGATGCCATTCCTGACACAACACTCTGCATTTATCTGGGCTTGGGACCGGCGTGAGGATGAACACTGGCTTGTGCCCTCCTCACGACTACATTTCTTCACCTGCTTGTGAACAAAATTTGGAATACTGTACTTAGAGATGATGGGCAAATATATATATTTTTTGCAAGTTCCTAAAGTGTCATTAGTTGGTAATTCTTAGAAAATCAGTCATTCATGAACTGATGCTGAACCTGAATTTCTTGTCTGTGATTTCCATAACCACACGGTGCATAACGTCATTGTAGTCAAACGCCGGGACAGTAGGATTAGGTTTGTTTAATGCTTGAGCGGGTTTGTGTGGGTTCCTGCCTGCTTTATCAATATTATAATTGTGCCTTATTGTACTGCCATGTGATGCAGTGATGGGACTGGATCAGGTAAAAGTTTTTATCTGTTTTGATGTGAGGAAAACCAAAGAAATTAAAGGGCCATTCATGTAAAGCAAGCTGTAAGAGATAAAGACCAGAAGCTGGGCAAAATATTCCAACCTTTGTTCCAATCATTTCATGGAGGAATCCACAATCCATAAGCCCGGCATTGTGAAACGTTTTTGGATGTGTTAGGGGCAGAACAGACCGAGTAAGGATGCTGTACCAATGGTAAGGTCAAGTCCTTTGGGCTTTTTATATCCGAGCCTAGTGACTCATCGGGTTTCAACATGCTCATCCCCAGTTTCCGCAGCGTGAAGTGACTAGGAGTACAACTCCTCCTGGATGGGACGCTAGTCTAGCGCTGGTTACCTTCCCAGTATATTTTACTGGTAACCATTTACACTGCTGAGTGAACAGAGGCACACTTGTGGTTAAGGCCTTGCCCAGGGGTCTTAGCACAGTGAGAGTCAAACTGGGATTTGAACTCACAACCTCCCGATCATGAGCTCAGCACCCTAACGACTACGCCACCGGCCCCAGTCTGTACCAATGGTATTCTAGCATAAACATTGCGCCAGTGGAGCTTTAGATAAAAGGAGAAGGCTGAAGGTAAGTTGGCTCTAATTTTATAAATATATATCTACTATAATCTATAACAGAGCCACAGAGAAAGGTGGAGAAGAAGATTGTAGGTCGCACAAGAATCTGTGGGATCACAAGCGCCCTCTGCCATGAATCAGGGGTACTGTTCGGCTCTGAGTAATTTTATTACTTACTGGGTTTTATGATTAATCTGCAGTCTAAACATGGTGCAGAAATACACTTTATTTACATTATCCACATTATGAAAAGGCATTGCACATTTCATCTGTGATATATGTAGAGGGGCAGCAACACACCATTGGCATCGTATACCAGCACAGTTTGTGAGCAACACAATCCACTGAGTGGCACATCAAAGCACCGCCTCACCTCACAGTTCCGAACAGTATCTGAGCAGGACACATGGAAATGATGCTATTCTGTATTGAAAAAAAAAATTAATATTTGATTTAAAGGGTAAAATGGTTTGTAACACATACCAGTTGACAAGTATTAACCTTTAAAATATTTTAAGATTAATTTCTTTTTTTCTTTCCAAGATTGACAGGAAAGGCTCTACTTCCTCTGCCTCCCCTGAATGCACATATCTGCCAAGACTCCTGGCTACACATATAAATCTTGTTTGAAATCTTGATTTATGTGTTTATTGGTTGAGGAGTTTATTCCCTAAAGCGAGCGTAAGATTATTTTATTTCGACCATTCCACACTGAGCACTGGAACAAAATATCCCACGTTGAAAAGAAATAAATTGTCAATATTAAAGCAATGGGGGGGGACACCCTTCAAGGTCAACTTGAGACATATGGAGACATGTTGAGTCAAGTTGAGACATGATGACATTAGGGACCAATCAGGACAAGATCAATTTGAGACACAGTGTTATGATAAACCACTGAGAGTGGAATAGGCCTGAGAGAAGCCACTCCAGAACTGTAGGGTCTGGGATTTGTCTCTCAGAACAAATGCTGTTGTGTGATTGATTGTGTACTATTCTTTTCAAAGCACTAAATAAACACCTGAAAAATTAACTTAGATCTCATGTTTTGTAAACTAAACACTTTTTTATTTGCCACAGGAGAAGCTAGAACAACTAAATAATAACATCAGCTAAATGAAATCCATCAATTACACATACAGTACCTTTATTCTCCTCCAGGTTTTCTTTCTTATTTCCCTCCGTATCTGTTGAGTTTTGAGTGAAACAATCCTGATGTGTCCTCAGTGTCTCTGAGTGTTTCCTCTAATGTACTTCACATCCTCCGTTCTCTTTCACCACCTCAGTGATCTTCGTAGTAGATGAAAAACTTGATGTTTATCAGAGGTTGTGAATTCTGTGGTGTCTCACTTCATATTCCCTGATGAGCTCCTGATTTTCTCCTGTACTTATCTCCACTGAACGTTTCCCAGATTGCGGAATGCATGTTTCCAATGTTCTTCTGACTCAGTTCTGTTGTTCCTGTGTTCTTTTATCTGACTGAAGAACAAACAGAAATTCACAAGGTCCAGAATGATTGATGGAAACAGTCTCTGACCCTGAGACTCAGTTCCTCCTGAGAGAGATGGGGTCACAGTGGTGAGGTGTATTGATGATGGTGATGATTCTTCCCTCCACACGATGGTTGGCTGTCTCACTGTGCATTTACTGCAGGAAGAACATCTTCCGTCTCAAACACACATCTGCCCAGGATGAAGTTTCCCCACACTGTTGGTCAGAGGAACATTTTCTCCAAACAAAACAATTCTTACTTCACTCACTGAAACATCATCAGAGAAAAAAAACAATCAATCAATCATTATTATATTGATTTGATGGACTTGGCAGGTGTTGAGAGTGTACTACACCTTCACCCAGTGTCAGCTGAGACAAGCTCCTGGCTCTCCACAACCTTAATAGAATTAAACAGTAATAAATATAAAAAATAAATAAAAGAATGAATGAGAATGGTGAGTGTCGCATGAAGGAATTTTTAGTTGGGACAGTGACAGCAAGGAATAGGGGTTTAGTTCTGAAAACTTTGGAGGGGAGGGGGAGAGAGAGAGGGGAGAGAGAGAGAGAGAGAGAGAGAGAGAGAAGAAGAAGAAGAAAAAAATAGAAAAAAGAAGAGTGAGATAGTGAAAGAGAGAGGAGAGTGAGAAGGGGGAAATAGAGAAAGAGAGACAGACAGAGAGAGAGAGAGAGAGAGAGAGAGAGAGAGAGAGAGAGAGAGAGAGGGAGAAGGGGAAGGGAGACAGAATGAGAGAAATGAACAGGGGGAGAGATATATATGAAAGAGAGCAGAGAGGGGGGAGGAGGGAAGAGGAGAAAAAGAGGGGTGGGGCAATTGTAAGTGACGTGAATGTGATCAGGTTGATGGTGTGTGCTGGACGTGTTGTTACTGTCCCACTGTATACAGTGAAATGAAGTTCATTTTTTTTTTTAATTTATTTCAGGAAAAAGCAAAGAATTGTGCAACACTGAAATAATCCATCAATCAACATAATGTTTGGAACACAATTCATCATTCATTTTCTGTAGCCGCTTAATCCTAAATAGGGTCATGAGGAGGCTGAAGTCCATCCCAGCTGACTCCAAGAGAGGGCAGGTTACACCCTGGATGGCCCGCCAGGCCATCACAGGGCAGAAACACGCTGATGGATTTTCAGCCTACTCTTGACGAAAGTCAGCAATTGGTTCTTTTACATGCCTCACACCATAGACAGCGAGAGACATGGCCTTTGATAACCCAGTTAGCTGCACTGGGGGGACAGTGACAACCCGTGGAGAGTGGGGCTTGAACCTGCCACCTTAGAATCGGTGATCCAGCACCTTTATCACAAGGCCACCACTGCCTGAACACAGTGTTCAAATCAAACTCAATACAACATTTCTGTTAATTTATAAATTTATCAGTTAACACCATGTCAGGACACTGTGAAGTCACTGATACTCACCTGTGGAGAGAAAATCAGATTCAAGCTTTTCAATTACAACTTAGGTTTCTTTCAAATTTTTCTTCAATTAAAAGTGAATAAACAAACAGTAAAATATCCACATTCAAAATTCCTTTTACTTAATTCCAATACTTAAGTGCATTAATTTATTTTCTGAACCACTTAATCCTAATTAGGATCACAGGGAGGCTGACGCCCATCTCAGCCAACTCTGGCTGGTCAACTTGTAACAGAAATGCATAAAGAGTAAAAGTTAGTCTTCTTCTTCTTCTTCTTTTCCTTTCGACTGTTCCCTTCAGGGGTCGCCACAGCAAATCATCTACCTTCATCTCACCCTGTCCTCTGCATCTTCTCTTACACCAACGACCTTCATGTCCTCCTTCACCACATCCATAAATCTCTTCTTTGGTCTTCCTCTAGACCATTTGCCGGGCAGTTCCAACCTCAGCATCCTACAGCCAATATACTCACTATCCCTGCTCTGTATATGTCCAAACCATCTCAATCTAGCCTCTCTGACGTTGTCTCCAAAACCTCTAACATGTGCTGTCCCTCTGATGTACTCATTCCTGATCCTAATCTCTGCTACCTCCAACTCTGCCTCCTGTCTTTTCCTCAGTGCCACTGTTTCTAAACCATACAACATCACTGGCCTCAACACCGTCTTGTACACTTTTCCTTTCATTCTTGCCGATACCTTCCTATCGCACATCACACCGGACACTTTTCTCCAACCATTCCAACCTGCCTGCACACGCTTCTTCACCTCTTTTCCACACTCTCCATTGCTCTGGATTGTTGAGCCTAAGTACTTCAAATCCTCCACCTTCTTTATCTCTGCTCCCTTTAACATCACCGTTCCTCCTGGGTCCTTCTAATTCACACACATGTATTCTGTCTTACTGAGGCTAACCGCCATTCCTCTCCTTTCCAGGACATACCTCCACCTCTCCAGATTTTCCTCCACCTGTTCTCTGCTCTCACTACACATCACAATGTCATCCGCAAACATCATAATCCATGGAGATGCTAGTCTAACCTCATCAGTCATCCTGTCCATCACCAAAGCAAACAAGAAGGGGCTCAGAGCTGATCTTTGATGCAGTCCCACCTCCACCTTGAATTCTTTGGTCACACTGACAGCACACTTCACCACTGTCTTGCATCTCTCATGCATGTCCTGCACCACTCTAACATACTTCATGCAATACCACAGTTCTTCTCTTGGCACCCTGTCATATGCCTTCTCCAAATCCACAAAAGCACAATGCAGCTCATTCTGACCTTCTCTGTACTTCTCTATTAACATCCTCAAAGCAAACACTGCATCTGTGGTGCTCTTTCTTGGCATGAAACCAAACTGTTGTTCACAAATGCTGACCTCTGCCCTTAGTCTAGCTTCCACTATTCTTTCCCATAACTTCATTGTATGGCTCATCAACTTTATCCTTCTGTAGTTGCCACAACTCTACACATCTCCTTTGTTCTTAAAAATGGGCACCAGCACACTTCTCTTCCATTCCTCCGGCATCTACTCACGCTCTAAGACCTTGTTGAATGTTCCTGTCAGAAAATCTACTGCTACCTAGCCATACCTCCACCGGTATGTCATCAGACCAACTGCCTTTCCACTCTTCATCCTCTTCAATGTCCTCCTCACTTCACCCTTACTAATCTTTGCTACCTCCTGGTCCTCAATGATCACCTCTTCTACCCTTTTTTTCTCTCTCATTTTCCTCATTCATCAGCTCTTCAAAGTACTCTTTCCATCTTCCCAGCACACTTCTGTCATCAGTCAATACATTTCCCTCTCTGTCTTTTATCAATCTAACTTGCTGCACGTCCTTCCCATCTCTATTTCTCTGCTGTGCCACCCTGTATAGATAATTTTCTCCCTCCTTACTGTCCAACCTATCATACAAGTCATCATACACCCTCTGTTTGGCCTTTGACTCCGCTACCTTTGCCTTACGCTGCATCTCCCTGTACTCCTGTTTACTCTCTTCGGTCCTCTCAATGTCCCACTTCTTCTTAGCTAACCTCTTCCTTTGTACACACTCCTGCACTTCCTCATTCCACCAGTAAGTCTCCTTATCTACTTTCCTTCCAGAGAACACACCAAGTACTCTTCTACCTGTCGCCTTGATCACATTTGCTGTGGTTGTCCAGTCATCTGGGAGCACTTCCTGACCATCCAAAGCCTGTTTCAACTCCTCCTTGAAGACAACACAACCCTCTTTCTTTTTCAGCTTCCACCACTTTGTCTTCTGCTCTGCCTTTGCCTTCTTCACCTTCCTCATCATCAGCGTCATCCTGCACACCACCACCCTATGCTGTCTGGCAACACTCTCACCCACTACTACTTTGCAGTCACTGACTTCCTTCAAACTGCATCATCTACACAAGATGTAGTCTACCTGTGTGCTCCTATCTCCGCTTTTATAAGTCACCCTATGCTCCTGTCTCTTCTGGAAGAAAGTATTCACCACAGCCATTTCCATCCTTTTTGCAGAATCTATCAACATCTGTCCTGTTGTGTTCCTGTCCTGGATACCAAACCTGCCCATCACTTCTTCGTCCCCTCTGTTGCCTGCCCCAACATGTCCATTGAAGTCTGCACCAATGACCACTCTTTCACCTCTGGGGGTACTCTGCATCACTTCATCTAACTCACTCCAGAATCTCTCCTCCTCTTCTATCTCACATCATCATCATGCCTGTGGGGCATAAGCACGAACAACATTGACCATCACGCCTTCAATTTCTAACTTAAACCTTTCAGAATTTATAACTGAAAATAATTTTTGCCTGGTTATGTTCCATTTTTCATGGAGCTATCCTGAAACAAATGATTTTTTTAAGTAATTTGGAGTACCTTACCTGCTATTTACTTATTAATTTTTTATTATTTATTTATTGTGGTTGTATGCTGTTGCGACTTTAAACACCTTTTTCGGTGAACCATTAAAAGAATAAGTTTTGAGCAAGAATAAATTTTATTTGATACTTAGTCTCAAACCTAGACTAAGGCAGCATGATAAAGGTAGATACAAATAAAAAACTTGTCAATGAGCATTTTTATATCAACAATAAAAGTGTCACGTTTGTCTCTGTAGTGTGACGAGGAACCAGAAACAGTTGTAGATCACTGTTTAGTATGAATATTATGGACGGTCACAGACTAGTTAACTTAATCCATATCAGTAAACTGAAAGTCAGAGTCGTCAGAAACACTTGTAGCTGTTATGGTCTGTGTTCTGGGGGACTTTGAATTTGGTGGCTCTGTTGTGTAACTCGAGCAGTGGTAGTCTAGTGTTATAAGGCGCCGGATCGCTGATCCAAAGGTTGGGGGTTCGAGTCCCCCCCCCAGTGGAGCTAACTGGGTTATCAAAGGCCGGCCATGTCTCTCACTGTCTATGGTGCGAGGCATGTAAAAGAACCATTGCTGACTTTCGACAAGAGTAGGCTGCAAAGCCGTCAGCGTGTTTCCGCCCTGCGATGGCTTGGCGAGCTGTCCTGGGTGTACTCTGCCCTCGCCCTGAGTTGGCTGGGATGGGCACCAGCCTCCCCGCGACCCTAATTAGGATGAAGCGGTTACAGAAAATGTTGTGTAACTCTGTTATCTCTGTGCAGTGCAGGCCCTGGTTGAGGGGTGTGGCTGACCTACTTGGGCTGGTTGTAGCACCGCACACCTCATTCCACTCCACAAATCTCCCTATAAACACAAGCCAGACCTTCAGCCCTGTGCCAGAAGATTGTTCCGCATCACGCAGTCGATACCCCCTGGTTCTCTCTGGCACCTGGTTCGAGTTGTGCTGAGCCAGTTTTCCCTGTCTCAGTCACCAGTGTTCATTGTTTATTATTTTTCCTTCGTCACCACCAGGGTTTGTGTTTGTCTCCTGTCTCCTGTCTCCAGTGTTGTTGCCCTGAGTAAAATAAATCATTCCTGTTGCACTGTACACTGTCTCCTGCATGTCTGGGTCCAAAGCGTAACAGTAGCTACTCGGTACTGCGAACAACTTGAAGTTGATAAATTCTCATAAATGTAAAATTTACTGGGAACGGACGCCAGCCTCCCCGCAGCCCTAATTCGGAGTAAGCGGTTACAGAAAATGAATGAATGAATGGTTGGAAAGCTCCCAGACTGTTGTCCGGATGCCCTCTTGTGGCAGAATTGTGCCACTGCCATTTCGGGTACACAGAGCTGTGCAGTCATTAAATGTACACAAGGGACAAGTCTTCGAAACTAAGTACAAAATAGACTTTCCCTGCGTGTGAGCATCTATAACCAACACACAGTACTGTCCAGGTGTTACGATGCTCTTCAGTAAAGAACAGTTTATTGATCGGGGTGTCCTGTGTCTACATTCGGGTAAAATAACATCCCGACGGTGTCATCGATGTGTTCGGTAATCGACTATCATTCCGAAGTGCTGCGGAGTGCACAAGCAGAATATCAATCATAAGAACCTGCTTCTCACAAACCGAAGATTACTAGAACGTAGTGTGGTATATTAAAGTTTTTAAGCGGGATAAGATGCTTGATGTTTCAATCAGTGAGACCTGTTGATGATTTACTGTCGAAGAAAAGTTTAGTTTCTGTATCTGCCCTGACCCGGAAGTTGAAACCCTATTGAACGTTGCCCTGGTGCTGATTTATCCAACATGGCTGCCCTCGGTTCTCCACTGCGGATATGTCGGGCTATTTTAAAAGAGATCAGATATCTAAAAGGAGCCGAGTATAAAAGCGCGATCATGTACAGTTATGTAATGGAACAATTCCGGGAAAATCAGGTTCGGATATAAATCACTTTAAAACTCATTTTACTATTTTATTAATGCTTGTGTAGCTGCTGACCTTCAGGAGACCGAGGAAACAAACCAAATCATTTATTTGTGAAAATGTTATTGAATTAAAAAATATATTCTGTGTCCCAGTGTAATTACCACAACTGTTGCTAACAACGCTTTCGGATAATAGAACGTTGTTCAGCAGCGCTACTGCAGACGCTCCCCGACTTACGTTCGTCTGTTTTACGTTTTTGTTTGTTTGGTTTTTTTTAGTCAAATTTTGAGTTTAAACGTACCTACGTAGTACGCTGACGTAATGACGCTGCATTCATTGTTTACAAACTACAGACTGAGTGTATATCTCAGTTATAGAGTGTGTTACCCTTGTGTTAAGACGTCGTCTCTGTGATCTTTGTGTTTCCACTGTTTTGTGGACTTTTGTAACCCGAAGCAAATCTGGTTGGTCAGAAGTGTAAGCCTCCGAGCATGGGTGCAAGTCTCATACACACAGATCAATTCACTATCCGCTCAGGTCGCCACAATCTTTATATTTATTATATTTTAGCAGAATCCTAAGAGTGTATACTTATTTTTATATTAATATTCATTAGGATTTGTACTTGTTCTTTGTATGCATCTCTTCAATAAAGTTTACTTACTTACTTTCACAAAAGAAAGAACTCTCCGCTTTGCTGGGATTCACATCAGTGCAGGCTGTGTCCTAAACGAGTTCAATGGCACCCTCGTGCACTTGAAAGACCGGAAGTCTGTATAACCCACAGCAAGTACACTACTTTTGCAAGTGCAACTACTTTCGGTATTGAGCGCTTCACATATTGTAAGCGTTGATTGACTGTTTTAAGCTTCATGTAAAGTCACTCAGTATAAAGAAGTGACTTATTTGAAATGAATGTTGATATTATTATATATTATTTTACAAAGTTATGTTTATAATAATTGATTTAGGGGTGTTTTATCAAAATTTCACACGATACACGAGTTGCTCTCTCATTGGCTGTCTCTCAACATTTGAAAAAAAAACCTTGAGTGGACATTACTGTTTCAATTCTGAAGTGGAGCCATCTTGGTGAGATCACCTTGCTTTAAGTTTTAAACAGTAATGTGATCTCACCAAGATGGCCCCACTTCAGAATTGAAACAGTAATATTCAATCTATGTTTGTTTGTTGTTTTACTTTTCTTTTGATGATCTGTGATTGGTGGAAACAGGTGGAAGGTGTGGCTATTGTTTGGTTGAAGTGAAAACCTGCACCCACACTGGCCCTTTGCGGATAAGATTGCCCACCCCTGAGTTAGATGAATGATAATAGTTTGGCTTTGGCATCCCTTTGTCTGTCTGTATACTTCTCAATGGGGGAAGTTTATGTTCAAGTGATGGGATATCTACACTGTGGAGTGAGGATTGCTTTGTGGTGAGTAAAAATGCTTCATACTGGGAAACTACCCTTTACTGTTTGTTGCATTTCAGGTGAATCACCTTAAAACATGTTGAAGAATGTTAATTCTAAAAATAAAATGGGGGAAAGGGGGGGGTGTTTCGTATCAATTTGGTACATTTTGACAGGCCGCTAGAGCAGAGTCTGTTTTCTGGCTTGGAAAAGTTGGCAGCTATGTATATATCTATGTGTGTGTGTGTGTGTGTGTGTGTAATATATATATATATATATATATATATATATATATATATATATATATATATATAGGAGGTGTACAAGTATATCTTGCTACCATTGCAATTTGGTTTTCGTGCCAACCGGTCAACTAATGATGCAGTCTTCATAATACGCCATGTGCTTGAGAAAGCCAAAAAATCTGGAATTCCACTCTATGTTGCTTTTATTGATCTAAGAGTAGCATACGATTGGATACCACGAGAAGCTCTAATGAAGTGTCTTGAAATCAGATTAAAGTGTCCTCATATTGTAGCTATCCTTAAAACTCAATACATCAATACATGTGCGTACATCAAAGGTTCTAACAAACTGTTTGACACAAAGGTCGGATGCAGACAGGGTGCCTTGGAGTCCCCGTTTCTATTCAATGTATATATGGACTTCGCAGTCAGAATTGCTAAACATGAAGTGGAGAAAGTGTACCCGTGGGCAGGATTTAAGATCAAGGATTGTGTTCCCAATGAGGTGTCACCAAGAGAACTCTGGAAAAACACAAGAGTAAGAGGCGAAGCCAGAATTATGGAACTTCTTTATGCTGACGATCAAGCAATATTTGCGGAATCGATCGAGGAATTACAAACCGTCCTCCAAATATATGATGACACTTTTTCCCGCTTTGGTCTGAAGATGTCTTATACAAAAACAGAGACGATGCCCTTTAATGTTGATGATGCTGTTAGGAGCCAAGAGAGTCTGGTGGACGTTGGAGGAATGAAGTTGAAGAACATGAAGTTTCGATATCTAGGGTTCACCATTTAAAACCCAAGTGACGACACAGAGAATCTCTCCTCTAGAATAGGATCTACATATGAAAAGTGGAATGAACTCAAACATGTGTTAACAGACATCCGGATACATGTATCTACTAGGGTGAAGTTTCTCAAAGCCTGCGTAAGATCTCTGCTCTTATATAGTGTGCAGGCCTGGGAAATGACCTCAGAGGAAATAGCAAAGATCAAGGTGGTCTGGAACAGTTTCCTTAGGAAGATGGTGAAGGGCGGGTATAGGCGACAAGGGGACAGCGGAATCGCTAGTGTGAGTGAAGATGGACAGGAGTGCTGGAGGTTCAAGTACTCAAATGCTGACCTACGTCGTATGACTGGAACTGAACCCATTGAGACATTCTGTAGAACACAGCAGTACCTGGCTCATATCTGCCGGATGAGTAACGGGGATATGCGATATACAGGTCCTTTTTGATGAACGATCTAAAACTTGGAAGAAATTGGAGGGACTGCTAGGGAGAGGTTCCCAGCAGCTCAGGAGAATGATGATGAACAGGGAGAACTTTCTGCACTTCAGTGATCAATGGACCCAATGAGTACACCATGAGGAGCAAAGGCTCCAGTGTAGGGGAAATGATGATGATGATATAAATATATACCATTCATCAGTGTCTATAATTTAAGTTACATCATCTGTGTGAGGTTAAAATCTGCTTGTTATTGATGATATTCTGTAGGTAGGATTTTTAAAATGTTTTATGAAATAAATTAGGAGAAAACAATATGTTGTGAGTTCTCGAGATTGGTACAGAGATTTTGGTGATAACAAATAGTAATTTTAATTGAACTAACGCCTTTCAATAAATCAGTTTTAAGTTTGCATTAAGGACAATGTGTAAAATGAATCTTTTTTTTTCAGATTTACTTTAAAGCTTTTATTTATATATATATATATATATATATATATATATATATATATATATATATATATATATATATATACATACATACTGTGTGTGTGTAGATATACACACACACAGTCAGCCCTCTACTTACAAAATTAATCCGTTCCAGAGCCTTTTTCGTAACCTGGAGTTTTCGTAAGTACAGGAGCATTTTACATGTAAAATGTGTGATTCGTTCCGAGGCTCCCAAGACTACCCCATAAACCCTTGAAAATGATAAAAGTACACCAATTTTATATGAAATATATATGAAATGTGTATTAAAAGTAAAAGAAAATTATTTATTAAACCATTTAAACATTTTATTAACATATTAAACCATTTTATTAACATATTTATTAATTAAATCATTATTAAACATTTTTTATTAACACGCACACAAAACTCTCTTTGGTGTGTTTTGCTGAATGTGGGCTCTGCCCACATGCAACGCACAACCAGGCTTCACCCACACGCAGGACACCAGAGCATTTTAAGACGGGGAATTCAAAGCGCATTCCCTGCTTGACAGATCAGAGGGATCGGAGGTCTGGATGAGCCGCGTTTTGCTCACATTTGGCAGAGCGCGCCACATTTATTAAACATTTACCGAATTAAACAACTTAAAAAACAAAAAATAAGCTGCAATGTGCTCTCTTGAAAGAGAAGATGAGGAAGAAGAACGCCTTCTTTCATCTCTGACTGACTCTGTACGCAGTCTCTCTCTCTCTCTCTCTCTCTCTCACACACACACACACACTGTCACTCTATTTCTCTCTCTGTGTGTGTCTCTCTCTCTCTCACACACACAAAAAACTCTGGTGTGTTTTGCCAAATGTGGGCTCCGCCCACACGCAACCCACAACCGACGGACCGATTCTATTTAAATGTTTAAATAGACGGGATGTTGTATTTAAAGCGGAATTACAGTACCTGTTTGAAAGATCAGAGGTCCTGATTCAATATTAACTCGCTTCCTTGCAAGATCGGTGGTCTTGTCCCACGGAGTACTCTGTTTTGATGCTCCTTCTGCTTCAATATCATGCCGAAATAATTGCCTGTGTCACTGTATTTCTGCTTTAAGGTCTCCTTCTGCTTCAATATCATCCCGATTGTAGAGGGGTTTCGGCGATAACGAAATATAACGCTGCAATGATCAATCTCTAAACAAGCCAACAGTCCTGCTCAACTCTCCACGCGGGCAATGGGAGGCCAGTGGGGCGGGATGTTGAGAGACAGCCAATGAGAGAGCAACTCACGCATTGTTTGAATTTTGAATGGCACATTTGAATTTTTGAATGACGCATTTGGCGTTTTTCATAAAAAGAGGTTGTTTTCGTAAAAAGAGGACAAATGTTTTTCGTAACCTGGATTTTTCATACTCGGAGGTTTTCGTAAGTAGAGCGCCGACTGTGTGTGTGTGTGTGTGTGTGTGTATATATATATATATATATATATATATATATATATATATATATATATATATATATATATATATATATAAAATATAGCTCAGATTTTTTTTCAACATAATATATGTATTTCTTCAGTTGGGATTTGGGTTTGCTCAGTTTCTCTATAATGAGCGGTGTTTTTATTATTGTTGTGTTCACAACTGTGTCCGCTCAGGGCACTATGTGAGGTGTGGAATGTGTTCTACACCCATCTACATGTCCACAGTTTCATCTACGGTGAGGGGTGTTTATATTCTGTATTTGTGGAAATGTGTTTAGGTGACCAGCGAGCGGTACTGTCGTGCCCAGAGGGAGGCGGTCCATGCGTCCCACACCTACATGTGTCTGTTAGAGTCGACCCGACGTCATCTGGAGCTGTTTGATCAGTACCACGGGAAAGGGGAGCGTCCCCCAGAGGAGGTGGCCCGTCTGGTAGGGTTGCGTTTACCCACACAGCCTGGCGGTAAGGGCTGGGAGGAGTGAGAGACTGGAGGACTTTTCCAAAAACCAATTATAGACAACTAAGTTCATTCTCACTTTGTGTGTGTGTGTGTGGGGTGTGTGGGGGGGCTGATTTCTAAACATTGTTTCATCATCAAATAAAGTTTCCTCTGACTCTTGTAGTGTTAATTGAATTATTTTACATGACTAAATAAGTGAGTATAAAGTATGTAGCTCAGAAAGAAAGTATGTAGCTTCAAAAGAAGTTTAAAGAGTACTGTGAACCAAAGAAGAACTTAAGAACTTAGAGACATGCATTCTTCACGAGATCTCAGAAAACAGGTGAGACGATTGACTAGTATGTCTCCGATTTGAAGAACAAGGCAAAAAGTTGTGAATCCGGAGACTGAACAGAGCGCTTGATTAAGGACAGAATTGTCTGTGGTGTGAATAACGATGCCACGAGAGTGCGACTTTTGAGAGAACCTGACATAAATCTAGGTCGTGCAGTTGATCTGTGTAGGGCTAGTGAAGGACGTGCTCAGCAAGTTAAAGTGTTGAGTGGAGAAGCAACTGAACAGAAAAACATTCATGCAATCAACAAAAGGGGTCAGTCGAGAGAAAATCAGAAGAAACTTAAGCCAAAACATCAGGAAGCTAGTTCAAGCAGAGACAGTAAATCAAAACCACAAACACGCCAACACTATCAGCAGTATCCTCAGTGCCGTGCATGTGTACATCAATGCAAGAAGGACAGGTGCCCCGCAGTTGGACAAACGTGATAAGTGTGGTGGAAAGCATCATTTTGCCAAAATGTGTACGACTAGACTCTCAAGATCTGACAGAAGAGATTCACGTGGTAAAGGCCAGAAGTCAGTGCACACTTTAGGGTAGACTGATTCACAGAGGGAATATGAAGATTTATTCATTGGCATGGTGGAAACTGATGATGACGAGGATGATTGGTATGAGCCTCTATTCATTGAAGGAAAAGAAGTTTTTCGAACTTGACCCTGGTGCCCAGTGTAATGTGATTTGTCAGTCAGTGCTGGACAGTCTCAAACTAGATCAATACAGTTTGTCAGATTCACGTGTCAGGTTAATCTCTTATTTTGGTGATAAAACTGCAACACTACAATTGACTGAACTCAAATGCAAACTGAAACGTGATGATACTGTTCACAAAGTGCTTTTCCAAGTGATGAAAGAAGATAGACCCAGCATATTAGGTAAAAGATCGTTCACAGACTTGAACTTGGTGCGACGAGTCAATATGGTTGAACAACGAGTGTTTGAAGATTCTCCGTAATGTGAGACGAATGTCTCAGAAGAATTTCCAGCATTATTCAGTGGTTGAGGGTGTATGCCAGGAGAGCATCACATTGACACTAACCCTGAAGTAGCACCAGTGGTTCATCCACCGAGAAACGTGCCAGCTGCACTTATGGGCAAAGTAAAAGCAGAACTGAACAGAATGGAGGAAATTGGTGTTGTTAGAAACAAACAGAGCCTACAAGTTGGGTAAACAGCATTGTCACAGTGGTGAAGCCTCACAAGATACACATATGCATCGACCCCAAAGACCTCAATAAAGCGGTGAATCGTGAACATTATCCAATGGAAACTGTTGAGGAAATAATGTCAAGGTTGCCAGGTGCTACTGTCTTCAGTGTCCTGGATGCTGAAGCAGGATTTTGGCAGATCAGACTTGATGACGAAAGCTCCAAATTGTGCAAGTTCAATACACCATCTGGACGCTACAGGTTTTTACGTTTACCTTTTTCTGCACCAGAAGTGTTTCAGAGAGCTATGACGCAGATTTTGGAAGGACTTAACTGGGCTGAGTGCATTGTTGATGATCTGCCGGTGTGGAGCCAAAATGTTTGTGAACACGACACGAGACTTGTTCACGTTCTGAAGAGACAGTCGCAGAAAGGTGTCATGTTGAACAAGTGCAAACTCCGCATGTCTGAAGTGTCATATGTAGGTCACTTGTTGACGAAGGACGGAATCAAATCGGACCCGTAAAAGGTCAAAGCAATTCGTGACATGCCTGAACCTGAAAGCAAACAAGACTTGAGATTCCTTGGTATGATACAATACCTTGGCAAGTTCATACCAAATCTCTCACAAGAGACTGCGGTATTGAGAGCGCTCCTGGGCCGTGACATCACGTGGCATTGGACAGAGAGGCATAAGCAGTGATTCGAGAAACTGAAGAACGGAGTGACTGAAGTTCCCGTCCTCCAGTTCTACAATGTCAACCAACCAGTGACGCTGTCGACTGATGCCAGTTCAGAAGGGCTTGGTGCGATGTTGTCTCAAAATGACAGACCAGTGGCTTTCACGTGGCGAGCACTCACAGACACACAAAAGAACTATGCTCAAATCGAGAAAGAAATGCTTGGTATTCTTCATGGACGTCAAAAATTTCATCAATACATCTATGGAAAATCAGTGGAAGCTGAGACAGATCATAAACCACTGGAGGTCATCTTTCACAAACCCTCGTGTCAAGCACCCTCTCGTCTACAACAAATGTTGTTGCGATTGCAGAAATATGACCTGCATGTTTCATACCGGCCTGGTGAAGAACTTGTTGTTCCTGATGCTTTGAGCAGAGCATTGCTACCAGCTAGGGATGACTAGTTTGAGGACAAGGACTATGAGGTGAACTTCATCTCAATGCTTCCTATGACGGCTGAAAAGGTGAATGAAGTCAAAGATGCCACTGCAAATTATGTTAAATTGCAACAACTGAAATCGGTTGTGCTGAATAGACAGAAAACAGACGGGAAGTTCCTGTTCTTGTGAGAGACTTGTGGAACATCCATGACGAGATCATGAATGTCGATGGACTGTTGTTTAAGATCATGAAGCTAATTGTTCCAAACAAACTGCATAACCAACTGCTTCATAAAGTTCATGAATCTCACCTGGGCATTGTTAAATGTTAACAACGGGCCAAAGACATTCTTTTCTGGATAGGAATGCACGAGCAGCTTGAGGACTTCACAATATGTGCAGTGTGTAATGAAAACAAGAACTCAAATCCCAAGCAGCCATTACAAGTCATGACATTCCTACAAGGCCATGGGCTAAAGTTGGAACAGACCTGTTCACGTACAAGAACCGTGACTATCTATTGTGTGTAGACTACTACTCAAAGTTTCCAGAGATTCTGAGACCTGAGGACTTGTCAAGGAGAACCACTATCACAGCAATGAAATCCGTGTTTGCCTGACATGGAATACCGGACCTTCTGATATCAGATAACGGTCCACAGTTTTCTAGAGGAGAATTTCACAGATTCACCGAGGAGTGGGAGTTTGGTCACAAAACGTCGAATCCAACATACCCACAATCCAACGGCCAAGCTGAAAGAACTGTTCAGTTCTGTTAAAAACATGCTGAGAAAGTCGGAGAGAATTAAAGATATCCAGAACGCCCGCCATCGTACAAGTTTCATTACAGTGTGGTTTGCATGTTCTCCCTGCGTTGGTGTGGGTTTCCTCCGGGTACTCTGGTTTCCTCCCACATTCCAAAAACATGCTCAGTAGGTTAATTGGCTGTTCCAACTCATGTTCTGGTGAGCTGTGCAGGGTGTACCCTGGCATTGCCCAGAGTCAGGTGAAATGGGCGCCAGTCTCCCCACAACTGTAATTAGGATTAAGCAGTTCAGGAAATAAATCTGATTGGTTCTCTATCTCAGAATATGATGATTATCCACCTCTGGCTGGGTGAATAGCTCTGAACAAGCTCCGCGTTCCATCTCACAGTCTATACAGCACGAGCCACACTGCTTTTCATCAATAATTTTATATTTATACAGTGTCATATAAACAGAGTTCATGGTTAAAGGGTTATTCGGTGCTGAATAATGAGATCCATACAACCAACAATCATACAGCATTAAACTCAAAAAGATATTAAGAGTAAAATACAGGTGCATTAATACATCATGGGAAACTGAATTTTAAAAAAATCATGAAATTCCTTTCTGTATTTTCTTTAATAAGCTGCTAGTAAAGGTGAATGGAGGCAATGATGGATGAAGGGATTCAATCATCTCACCCTCTGGTGATAGGAAGAAGAAATGTGATGGAAATAAAGTTCTGTCAATCAGTTTTCATTGTAATTATTTTATTTAATTATTTGTGTAGAAATGTTTTATATCAGTCTGATCAGGTGATTTGTCTGATTTATTATCAGAGAGAGAGAGAGAGAAAGAGAGAGAGACAATACAGCATACGTACTGTGATAACTGATTTTACTCACATCGGTGTTCACAATACCACAGGACATTATGGGATTGCTTTCTCAAAGGAAACACACACACACACTGCAATAAAGATTTATTGTTCAATATTAAACATAACATTACTGTGCTACAAGTTTGCCACACACACACACACACACACACACACACACACACACACACACCACGCTGCCCATGGAAGGAGGGACTTCTAATCAATGGTTGTGAATAAATCTGCATTAACATGGTAACCATAGAAACCAAAGTCAGTAAGCAGCAGAACTAAGAGAAGAAAAGAATCATGAAGATCTTTAATCCTGATTAATAAACTCTCACGTTTCTATTTAAAATCAGTGAGACATAAAATGTGGATTAGAAAAACATTTGCTGGTTATAAACATGATTACACCACACACACACACACACACACACACACACACACACACACACTCCCTCCACTGCACTCTCTCACACCGTCTCTCACTCAGAGGAAAAGGAGAGATGAAATACGTAAGGATGTTTTTACTCGGGTTATAGTATCCAGTACAGGCCTATCTGAGAAAAATCTGTGATGTCATTACTGCATGGTCACATGACTTCACAGCAAAGTGTGGAGCTTTAGTTGTTCTTTTTATCTGGCCGGTTCTGAGGAGGATAGTAGGGAGGCGGCTGATCCTGAGAGAGAGAGAGAGAGAGAGAGAGAGTTAAATGGGTCAGTGATGTTGTCATGGTAACACTGACACTTATAAATGATCCATTACTTAGTAAAATGATATACTACAGTATTGAGTCCAAGTGTGTGTGTGTATGTGTGTGTGTATGTGTGTGTGTGTGTGTGTGTGTGTGTGTGTGTGTGTGTGTGTACCATTGGCATGTAGACATTGTGTGGGTTAGTGGGATTGTAGTAAGCACTGCCTGCTGCCTCGGCTGCTTTAGTGTTACCAGGAACAACTAATCCAGGGCAGAGACGGGGCGGGGATATCAGTTAATGCATGGGAACCATTTCAATAACAAAATAAAAATAATCACAACACAAAAGTTTGTGTGTGTGTGTGTGTGTGTGTGTGTGTGTGTGTGTGTGTGTATTACCTAGGGGAGGGTTCCAGTTCTGAGGAGGTCCAGGGTATGGAGGAGGTGGAGACATGTAGGGTGGAACTGTAGGATACATGCCGACACGCATGCGTGCACGCGCACACACACACACACACACACACACACACACACACACACACACACACACACACACACACAATTACGCGGTGTATAAAAGCACATTTCTGTATCTCCAAGGGAACTCGCCTCATTGAAGTTAATATATCAATATATAACATATCACACTCTAATCACCATGGAGCAGTACCTGGGGCAGCAGGAGGGTAAGGGTAAGGGTTGTAGCAGGGCTGAGGCATCGCTGGACTCACATAGCCATTCATGTAGACTGTAGGGGCAAAAACATTCGCTCCACTCTGTGGTGGGGCACGAGATGCTGGAACACAGACACACACACATATATACATACATATATATATATTATATATACATACACACACACACACACACACACGCACACACACACATGAAAACATGCACAGGTTACTAAAGCACAGACACACACCACTCACCATTGGAGGCCAGTTTGAAGAGATGCTGTCCAAGCTCAATGGCTCCTCCACTGGGGAAGGACAACTTAAAATTAGCCTGGCCTTCCCAACCACCTGGGGGCAGCGAAAAAGCATAAATGTTCATTATATTCTGTTTTAAAATCTATTTACAAACTTCTGTCTCTCTCTCTCTCTCATACACACACACAAGACACACGCTGCAGCACATCTGCACACACACACACACACACACACACACACACACACACACACCTCTCTCTCTCTCTCTCTCTCTCTCTCTCCCCCTTACCAGCAGGTTCTGCTTTAATGAGGCCCTGGATGAAGTTGGCAGAGAAAACTGGCTGCTCGATGCTGCAGTTCTTCATCAGATAATACGGGAACATAAAGGAGCATAACTTCTCTTTCATATTATTGCTCACAAACACCATCTGATCACACACACACACACACACACACACACACACACACACACACACAAAACAGGTTTACAGACCCATTCCTGGGAGTTCTGTTCATTTATATTCTGTGAGGACACTCGGACGCTATGCTCCATACTGCTGCTTTTCCTCTAGCAGGAACGGTCACATGATCCAGTCGTGATCACATGATTAACTTATCTGTATAAAATAAAGCACTTTATCATGCGTTTTTAAAAATCACTGTTATTACACTCTGTGTGTGTGTGTGTGTGTGTGTGTGTGTGTGTGTGTTACCCTGTATGGTGTGAGGTACACGCTGCCCTTCTTGGTCCCCTTGAACAGGTCACTCTTTTGTGTGACATCACTGAAGTTGAGCTCCACAGTCTTACACTCTCTCAGCACGCTGAAATACATGAGAGTCAAAGATCAGGATTCAAACAGTGCGAGATCAAAGGGTCAAAGCATGATCAGTTAAAAATAGCAAACTATGGTAATTGGAGGTCAGATGACTGTAGGGAGACCAGAGCATGCCCTGCCCTATGGTCATGTCCCCAGGCAGCCCAGTTTCGGAGGGGCATATCGAGGTAGTGGGCCTCAACGGGAGGGGAGGTGCTGCACCATGACCTGGTAATCTACGGCACCGGGTTGGAGCACATGAAGTCGAAGGTGGCGAAGCCCATGTGGCCAAATCATCCCTGTGGCTAAGTGCGTCTGGTGGGACACAAGGTGTGGGTACTTCAGGAGCCTGGTCCAACTAGTGGACCAGGAAGGGGTCTTTGGGGTCGAGCAGATTGGGAGTGTGGGAGTGGGGGGTGCTGAGGGTGGGGGATTTAAAGGAGGAACAGCTGTGGGCTACCTTTGGTGGCCATGGTAGGGAAGGGTGGGGTCTCTATGAGAATGTCAGGACAGGGATCCAGGTGTGGGTTTGGGGACTTGATTTAAGGGGTTTTGAGGGGGCAATGGGCTAAGGGGCAGAAGCACTTTTGTTTTCAGGCTTTTTTTTTTTTAATTATTATTTATTGGTTGTGTAAAATGGATGTGGTTTAAATATGTGAATTGAGTGTGGTTTTATATTCACTTTGCTGTCTGTTGACTTTGCTGCAGATGAAAGTGAACTCGTAGAACGGGTGTGAACTGGTGGTGGGATTGATCGTTTGTGACCGCTGTAATGGATGTGGAAGTTTTCAATAAAAATAAAAAATAAATAGAAAAAAAAAAAAAAAAACAGCTCAGTGATGTGAGATCACAATAAACTCTCCACTCGCCACTGTCACGATATGCCGCCTCCGTACAGCATCAGAGGTTGAGATGCACCTTTCAACAGCCACCCACACTCATCTCTGAAAGGCTGCAAGGTCTCTGGATGGACGACAAGCGTAGGCGTACAGTCAGTTGTGAAGGGCCTGAAGGAGAGCTGGGAGGAGGAGCCTATTCAGATTTTGAACTTGTTATCAAAACGAACAGTTTTACACCACCTGATTCTTGCCATTATGTTGGATCTCATGGTGTAGACTATACCAGAGTTCCTCTACTTTGCTGATTCCTGCCTTACTATACAACCTGCCTTCACTACCTTATGGACCTCTGTTTGGTATCAGCCTGATCCAGAACCTTAACGCTTCTCCGTGTCTCTTAAATTCGGTAATGCAGCTTCAGGTGAAGCATCTAATCATGGCATGGTCTTCAGTCCAAGGACATCATCTCAGTCCTGATGTGATCAAACCACTAACCTCTCACAACAGTATGGAGATGTGAATGTGAAGAGACACTAAGATGCATCAGGATACCTAAGCTGGGCCTTGAAGGGTCCACCTTAGACTTCATGGCAACTAGCCCATCGTGTGGACCCATCCGGACATGTTCTATAGGCGTGATGAGGTGTGATGAGGTGTGCGTGTGTGCAGTCAGAGAATCAATAGCACTGCATGAGCTCTGCTCAGAGGTTGGAGAGGAAGCCAAGCCAGATGCCTATATTTCTTCTGCAGTTCCCTGATAAGATGACGACATTCTGCCGGATCCTGACTGCTCGATGGAGAACTCGTTCTGATTTGAATTATACTTCCCTGGTTCTTTTTACCAGGAAGTACGATGACGGATATGGGCACTATGTGGAACACCTGCAATTCCTGTCGGACTGTGTGGAGGTTCAGCTCCTCTGATTTCCCTTTAAGGCCCAATTCCTCAGCAGCAGGATGAAGGAGGTTGTTTCACTCTGATCCAATCACCTACAGCATCATATAACTCCAACACCCTTTCAGTGTTCCTTAATTTTAAATTTAAGTTCCTTAACTTTATTGATTTCAGGAGCTCATTCCGGTTACATTACTGACTGTGCTCGCGACAGAGCTCTCTGTAGTAGTTGATGGTGGTTGTATTTCTTCCTCTGCGATCTCATTCGCCTCATGCAGATGTGCCTCATTACAGATTAAATACATTGGGGTCAAAGATCACAATCCAATCATTCTTGAGAGTCTGAGTGAGGTCAAAGGGTCAAAAACTGAAGCTTTAAAAATTAGAATATAGTAATGTCAAAAGAAAGAAATCAGAATTTCTAAGGGTTGGAATAGGGGTTCGAGGTGAAAAGTCAAACAGGTGTGAACTTAGGGTCTGGTGTGTAAGTTGAGAGTCTGTACAGTAGAACCTCCTGGTGTGATTTGTAGGGGTGAACAAATGATGCAGAAGTTCCAGGATTTGTAAACAGGAGGTGGAGAAATCTGATCTCAGTTCCACATAAAGAGCTCAAGTGCCGTCTGGAGAGAAGCTGAGCTGGGACAGAGTTACCCAATCAGAGTAAAGCTCTCACTGTACACTGAATAAGTAATAATGATGAAGGACGACTGATCGATTGCAGAAGGAGAACAATTTACACTGTCACCGGAATACGCGAAAGAAACATGGTGTGTGTGTGTGTGTGTGTGTGTGTGTGTGTGTGAGACATTTCAGTGTCTGGAAATTCAGAGTTACTGAAATTACACAACACAGGATGATTTACAAAACAACCTGATTACAGAACTCAGTGTTACATTTCCTCTACACCATGTGTGTGCGTGTGCGTGCAAGTGTCCGTATGAGTGTCCAATATCTTTGAAAAGCCACACACTCTTTATGAAGTGAAGACTTGTATTGCCATGGTAACTGATTCATCAAACAAATTCAAGGCTCAATTCAGTCAGAACCAAAACATTCAATTTGATAAAATCTGCTCTGAAATATAAACAACCGAGTCTCACACACACACACACACACACACACACACACACACACACACACACCAGCTACTACAGATCTCACTGCACAACACACAATCACTGCGATGGTCCGGTGAACTGTTCAGTCTGTACCCCACCCTTACCCAGAGTCGGCTGAGAAGGGTACCTGCTTCCCTGTGACTCTAATCTTCATGATCAGAATGAAACATGTCCGATCTGATCGGACCTCCACTCATTCACATGGTGACGCCCACTCACTTTACTCGAACATCTTAACCAGGGGTTGTGAAATCGAATGTACCCCATCACACACCGTCCAGCTTAACTGCGTCTTTTCTGTTGGTAGGTGGTGCAGTGATGTCAGAAATATACAGCCAGTTTTGTTCGAGAAAGAGCTTTCATCTGTCAATCTTTTCCGTGTCCAACAATGGGGTTTCAGGTGACTGTCATGTTATAAGTAGTGTTGGAAGTGTTAGTATCAGTGTAGTACATGCACAGTATTTAAATTTCAGATTTTACAGACTAAAATCAGGTTCTAGACTCAACACTAAACAATAATCACTGACACTGAAATCTTTAAGTGACTGAACTATAGTAGTGCTGAATTATTTGGGTTTTTTTTTAATGTACCAGGGAATTGCACGAGGATTCTGGAAGTACCCTTACAGGGGTAGTGGTGGCCTGGTGGTATAGGACGCAGGATCGCTGATCCTAAGGTTGGGGGTTCGAGTCCCCACAAGGTTGTCACTGCCCCCCGTCCCCCCCAGTGCAGCTAACTGGGTTATCAAAGGCGGGCCATGTCTCTCACTGTCTATGGTGAGAGGGGTGTAAAAGAACCATTGCTGACTTTCGTTAAGAGGAGCTGCAAAGCCGTCAGCGTGTTTCTGCCCCTTGCTTAAAGGGTTGTGTCAGGAAGGGCATCCGATGTAAAAACCTCTGCCAAATCAAACATGCGAATCATTCGCTGTGGCAACGCCTGATAAAAGGAAAAAGCTGAAAGCAAATCTCACTCTGGAAGCACCATTACAATTACAGAATATTCATACCAACCAGATTCCATAAAAGTTGGCACACTGTACAAATTGTGAATAAAAACCGAATGCAATGATGTGGAGTTGCTAAATTTCAATATTTTATTCTAAATAGAACATAGTTGACAGGGTCAAAAGTTTAAACTGAGAAAATGTATCATTTTAAGGGGAAAATCTCTTGATTTTAAATTTCATGGTGTCAACAAACCTTAAAAAAGTTGGGACAAGGCCATTTCCACCACTGTGACACATCCCGTCTTCTTACAACAGTCTACAAACACCTGGGGACCGAGGAGACAGGTTTCTCAAGTTTAGAAATAGGAACGCTGTCCCATTCTTGTCCAATACAGGCCTCAAACTGTTCAACTGTCTCTGGCCTTCTTTGTTGCACCTTCCTCTTTATGATGCACCAAATGTTCTCTCTAGGTGAAAGATCTGGACTGCAGGCTGGCCGTTTCAATGCCCGGATCCTTTTCCTACGCAGCCATGATGTTGTAATTAATGCTGCATGTGGTCTGGCATTATCATGTTGAAAAATGCAAGGTCTTCTCTGAAAGAGACGCCGTCTGGATGGGAGCATATGTGGTTCTAGAACCTGAATATACCTTTGTGCATTGACAGAGCCTTTCCAGATGTGCAAGCTGCACATGCCACACGCACTCATGCCATGACACACGCAGGCTTCTGAACTGAGCACTGATAACAACTTGGGTTGTCCTTATCCTCTTTAGTCCGGATGGCATGGAGTCCCAGTTTTCCCATAAAGAACTTCGAATCGTGATTCGTCTGACCACAGAACAGTTTTCCACTTTGGCAGACTCCATTTTAAATGACCCCTGGCCCAGAGAAAACACCTGCGCTTCTGGGTCCTGTTTAGAAATGCCTTCTTCTTTGTACTGTAGCGTTTCAGCTGGCGATGGCGGAGGGCACGGTGGATTGTGTTCACTGACAATGGTTTCTGGAAGTATTGCTGAGCCCATTCTGTGATTTCCCTGACAGTAGCATTCCTGTTTGTGGTGCAGTGCCATTTACGGGCCCGAAGATCACGAGCATCCAGTATGTTTTTTTGGCTTTGAGCCTTACACACAAAGGTTGTTCCAGATTCTCTGAATCGTTGGATGATGTTATGCACTGTAGATGATAATTTCTAACTCTTTGCAATTTTTCACTGGAAACACCCTAATATTTCTCCACTATCTTCCTGCGCAACATTGGGGGAATTGGTGATCCTCTACCCATCTTCACTTCTGAGAGACACTGCCACTCTGAGAAGTTCTTTTTATACTCATCCATGTTGCCAATGGACCTCATTAGTGGTAATTAGTCTTCCAGCTGTATGTTATGAGTGCAATTGACTTTTCCAGCCTCTTATTGCTACCCGTCCCAAATTTTTTGAGATTTGTTGACACCATGAAATTTAAAATCAACGTATTTTGTTCTTAAAATGATATATTTTCTCAGTTTAAACTTTTGACCTGTCATCTATGTTCTATTCAGAATAAAATATTGAAATTCGGCACTTCCACATCATTGCATTCTGTTTTTATTCACAATTTGTATAGTGTGCCAACTTTTTTGGAATCCGGTTTGTACATTCACTGAACAGCTACTGGGGTCACTGGTGCCAATCTCAGCCAATTCTGGGTACACAGGGTACACCCTGAACAGCTTACAA
This sequence comes from Plotosus lineatus, assembly GCA_024760905.1. Classification (NCBI taxonomy): domain Eukaryota; kingdom Metazoa; phylum Chordata; class Actinopteri; order Siluriformes; family Plotosidae; genus Plotosus; species Plotosus lineatus. The sequence continues at coordinate 72,873,346 of CM045731.1, forward strand.
GTCCATCACATGGACAACACTTACAACTACTCACAATTTGGGGCAATTAGGTAAAGTTGATTAGAATAACATGCGTGTCTTTGCGTGACTGTAGGAGGACAACAAAGGTCCCAGAGGAAACCCACACAAGCACCTGAAGAACATGCAAACCCCACATAGATTCAAGCTCAGGACCTCCTGAAGACAGTCGTGATAACAGTATCACGCCATTCCACACACAGCTCAGAATCATTTAATATTCTAAGCAAGTGATCTGATTAGCTCCTGACTTCCAGAGAAATTTCACACCTTGCGAACTGGAGCTCATGGTTTCCGTGGTATCATTAATAATTTCAATATCTTCAGTTATTATTCAGAACTGAGGTGTTTAGTCTAAATGGGACTGTTTAGCATTAGTAGAGGATTTTTTATAAGAGAAATTAGTTTAGGATTTTTACTGTTCAGGATAACAATAATAATAATAATAATAATAATGTAAAATATAGGATGAACAATCCTCTTCAAAACACATAAATATACAGTTTAATATGATATAATCTCTCTCACTCTCACATACACCCCCGCGCGCGCCGCCCACACACACACACACACAGAGAGAGAGAGAGAGAGAGCGAAAGAGTGAGAGACACACACGTGTAAATCGTGACTGACAGGTAGGTGGGACGCGTTGTGGGTAGTTTTGTTTAATTCTGTGTCGCTCTGCTACTTTGATTGGTTTTGTTGTGATCGTTAGCTTAGACTGATTAGCATCATAAGTATATCTCTAAATGAATACATTAATATTTCTGTGATACACATTTCAATTCGTAGGTTTAAATCAAATAAAATTAATCAAAACAAAAACAAAACACAGTTAGCATGTGTGCTAAAGTAAATACAGTGTAGTTCCCGGAAGTGCGTCTCTGTGACGCAGCAGCGAATCTGAATATTTATTAAATACATATATACACACACACATATATATATATATACACAGTATATATCTCTAGATATATGTCGCCAAAATGAACGGGAGAGTCTTATCTCTGTCTCACCTCTCATTATTGTTGATGAGCGCTCCTCCCTGAGATGTATGGTTTCTATTCAACGCCATCTTTCTCTCTCTCTCTCTCTCTCTCTTTCTCTCGCTCTCTCTCTCTCTCTCTCTCTTTGAGACTGACGGAGGAGACACCCGACTGACCGAGGGGGTTTGTTGCAAACCCTGCCTCATTGTGAATAAAGTGCACTCGGTAGGGCACATAACTCTGTGATTGTGTACAGTGAGTACAGTCAGCCTGCAGAGGGAGCAGTGAGATGATGGAATTACAGCACAAGTAACTAATCTCATGACTGAAGAAATAATAAACACGTCAGCGGTTAAAAACAATACTGTAATTTATTATTTATCTCCATCACATCACCGTAGGGTAATATTCATCAATAAAATATTCACTTTAATTAAGAAATTAAACATTTAACAACTAACGGACGAAAAACTATACACATACTATATATATATATATATATATATATATATATATATATATATATATATCTGTCTATTTGTAAATATAAAAATATTTTTAATCACAATATTATATTTAAAATCGTGAAATTTTCAGTATACTCTCAGATAGAAACAATACCATTACTGTCTTCTTTTCCTTTCGGCTTTTCCCTTTTTTCCAGGGGTCACCACAGTGAATCATCTGATTGGCATGTTTGATTTGGCATATGTTGGAAGCCCTTCCTAACACAACCCTTTTAGTATATACGTATTCGTTATATTATCATTTACCAGTGTAAACTATACTTTTGTTGTTCACTTCATTTTCTATAGCCGCTTAATACTAATTAGGGTCACGAGGAGGCTGGCGCCCATCCCAGCCAACTCCGGGTGAGGGCAGAGTACACCCTGGACAGCTTGCCAGGCCATCGCAGGGCGGAAACACGCTGACGGCTTTGCAGCCAACTCTTGTAGAAAGTCAGCAATGATTCTTTTACATGCCTCACACCATAGACAGTGACAGACATGGCCGGCCTTTGATAACCCAGTTAGCTGCACTGGGGGGGACAGTGACAACCTTGTGGAGCGTGGGACTCGAACCCCCAGCCTTAGGACCAGTGATCCAGCGCCCTATACCACCACTGCCTCTTACGTTTATTGTTTAACTCACAAAATATTAAGTTTTTTGATATATCTTTTCTCTATCCCTCAACTTGTTAAATATTTTGTGTGCTTTACTTGTATTAAATGTGTAATTTTACAGTAATATAATTAGTTTAATTTCGTTTTATGATGTCAAACTGTGGGATAATAAATCTGTAACCGCAATAGTACTATTCAGAACTGTCATGTTTGAACAGGATACAAACACATCACCACTGAAGAAATACTTCTGTCCTGTTGTAAACAAAATACTGCTCTCTCTCTCTCACACACACACACACACACACAGAGAGAGGGAGAGAGTTTTCTAAGCTAAATTGTAATTAAGATTGCAAGGAGGCTGGCGCCCATCTCAGCCAACCCTGGGCGAGGACAACTAAAGCAACCCTTTCTGAAATGTACCCATTTTACATATAAACAGCGCCACCTGCTGCTAGTGTATAATAGCATTCATAAATTTGTAGTTTCCCTTACAAGCCGACAGTAAAGCTGCATGTGATGCTATGGATGCTTGCAATGTTCATTATAACAAAATATCAGAAAAATCTCAGGACAAACTCACTGGGGTTTAAAGTGGTTGTCAGTACAGCACCTTAATGATGAACCACTCAAGCATCATGTGAACACCAAAAACACGGCCGATGTGGATCCTCATCTATTCTGTGTTACATACAGTTAATTCGGGTTTATTCCTACAGTGTTGAACAGCCTTTATAAAACAGCCTGCCTGCACTGACCGAGGGACAGCAAATCAACACCTTATACGATCCATTCCGACTCAATGACTCGCCCTCCTGGACATCACTTGCTCAGCGCTCATGGGTTTTATCAAATAGAACACGATGTGGTTTTGAGCTATGTGAGATCTTTATAGGAAAACTTTCCATCAGAAGCTCCGTGTTTACCATGATGTCCAGACTCCTGATCACATCTGAAGAACACCATATAAAGGAGCTATGCTAATACTTTCGGAACATGGTTGTGAAAACACTCTCCTAACTTCAACCTTGTCAATTCCCTCTCTCTTCCCCCTACTCACAAGTATAAATATATCAACAGTGGTGCAAAAAGAGAATACACAAAACCTTTTATAAATAAATTTCAGGGAAGTTCTGAGATTTTATTTACTAGAGAGAGAAAGAGAGAGAGAGAGAGAGAGAGAGAGAGAATGTTTCAGTAGGGTCTGAATTTTCTTTGTGCACGGAGTAACGCTATGCGCTGCTTATCCTCCTCAAACTTCTTTCTCAATTCAGCAATATCTAAAACAAAAAAAAACAGACAGAAAGTTTTGTTAAATGAACAGAGAACATTCAGAAAGTGTAAAAAGAGGTGTGTATGTTTTATTGTTTGTGTGTGAGTCTGTTAATGCAGCCGGGGGGGGGGGGGGGGGGGGGCACAAGCCAGTGTCCACCCTCACGCCGGTCCCAAGCCCGGATAAATGCAGAGGGTTGCGTCAGGAAGGGCATCCGGCATAAAACCAATGCCAAATATAATGTCAATACTAAGAAATTCACACCAGATCGGTTGAGGCCCGGATTAACAACAACCACCATCAGTGCTGTTAACCAACAGGGTGCTGGTGGAAATTGGACTACTGTGGGTCAAAGAAGTCAAAGAAGGAGAGGTGGGAGGCGTGTCCGTAGGCAGAGAGAAAAGGGGAAAAGCATGAGTCTAGGACTGAGAGTAGGGACTTTGAATGTTGGAACTATGACAGGAAAAGGTAGAGAGCTGGCTGACATGATGCAGAGGAGGAAGGTGGACATACTGTGTGTTCAGGAGACCAGGTGGAAAGGTCGCAAGGTTAGAAGCTTAGGATCAGGGTTTAAACTGTTTTATCATGGTGTGGATGGGGAGAGAAATGGAGTAGGAGTCATCTTGAAGGAGGAGTTTGTCAGGAATGTTCTAGAAGTGAAAAGAGTGTCAGACAGAGTGATGAGTAGTGGGTGAGAGTGTTGCCAGACAGCATAGGATGGTGGTGTGCAGGATGATGCTGATGGTGAGGAAGGTGAAGAAGGCAAAGGCAGAGCAGAAGACAAAGTAGTGGAAGCTGAAAAAGGAAACTTGTTGGGTTGTCTTCAAGGAGGAGTTGAAACAGGATTTGGATGGTCAGGAAGTGCTTCCAGATGTCTGGACAACTACAGCTAATGTGATCAGGGAGACAGGTAGGAGAGTACTTGGTGTGTCATCTGGAAGGACAGTAGATAAGGAGACTTGGTGGTGGAATCAGGAAGTGCACAGGGAGACACAGCATAAGGCGAAGGTAGCGGTGTCAAAGGCCAAACAGAGAGGCGGATGATGACTTGTATGCTCGGTTGGAAAGTAAAGCGGGAGAAAATGATTTATACAGGTTGGCACAGCAGAGAAATAGAGATGGGAAGGACGTGCAGCAAGTTAGAGTGATTAAGGACAGAAAAGCAAATGTATTGACTGATGACAGAAGTGTGCTGGGAAGATGGAAAGAGTACTTTGAAGAGCTGATGAATGAGGAAAATGAGAGCGAAAAAAGAGTAGAAGAGGTGACCGTTGAGGACCAGGAAGTAACAAAGATTAGTAAGGGGAAAGTGAGGAGGGCATTGAAGAGGATGAAGAATGGAAAGGCCTCCACCGGTATGTCATTGTCTAGGAGAAAGTAGCAGTAGATTTTCTGAAAAGAACATTCAGTAAGGTCTTAGAGAGTGAGAGGATGCCGGAGGAATGGAGAAGTGTGCTTGTGCCCATTTTTAAGAGCAAGGGAGACGTGCAGAGTTGTGGCAACTACAGAGGGATAAAGTTGATGAGCCATACAATGACGTTATGGGAAAGAATAGTGGAAGCTAGACTAAGGGCAGAGGTCAGCATTTGTGAACAACAGTTTGGTTTCATGCCAAGAAAGCACCACAGATGCAGTGTTTGCTTTGAGGATGTTAATAGAGAACTACAGAGAAGGTCAGAGGGAGCTGCATTGTGCCTTTGTGGATCTGGAGAAACCATATGACAGGGTGCCAGAGAGGAACTGTGGTGAGGTGTGCTGTAGGTGTGACAGAAGAGTTCAAGGTGGAGATGGGACTGCATGAAGGGTCAGCTCTGAGCTCCTTCTTGTTTGCTATGGTGATGGACAGGTTGACGGATGAGGTTAGACAAGATTCCCCATGGACTATGATGTTTGCAGATGACATCGTGATCTGTAGTGAGAGCAGAGAACAAGTGCAGGAAAATCTAGAGAGGCGGAGATATGTCCTGGAAAGGAGAGGAATGAAGGTTAGCCTCAGTAAGACAGAATACATGTGTGTGAACTACAAGGACCCAAGAGGAACGGTGAGGTTACAGGGAGCAGAGATGAAGATGGTGGAGGATTTTAAGTACTTAGGCTCAACAATCCAGAGCAATGGAGAGTGTGGAAAAGAGGTGAAGAAGCGTGTGCAGGCAGGTTGGAATGGTTGGAGAAAAGTGTCCGGTGTGATGTGTGATAGGAAGGTATCGGCAAGAATGAAAGGAAAAGTGTACAAGACGGTGTTGAGGCCAACGATGTTGTATGGGTTAGAAACAGTGGCCCTGGGGAAAAGACAGGAGGCAGAGTTGGAGGTAGCAGAGATGAAAATGTTGATGTTCTCTCTGGGAGTAACGAGGATGGATAGGATCAGGAATGAGCACATCAGAGGGACAGCACATGTTTGAGGTTTTGGAGACAAAGTCAGAGAGGCTAGATTGAGATGGTTTGGACATGTACAGAGGAGGGATAATGAGTATATCGGTAGTAAGATGCTGAAGTTGGAACTACCAGGCAGAAGGCCTAGAGGAAGACCAAAGAGAAGATTCATGGATGTGGTGAAGGAGGACATGAAGGTAGTTGGTGTAAGAGAAGAAGATGCAGAGGATAGGGTGAGATGGAGGCAGATGATTCGCTGTGGAGATCCATGAAGGGAACAGGAGAGCTGTGTGTGAGTCTGTTACATGCGTGTGTGTGTGTGAGTGCAACAAATAAACATTCTCACACGCACAACAAATGCGACTTTATTTGTGGTGCTTGCAAGACTTTGTTACGCTCGCGCAAGAGTTTATTTGTATACACTCACGTTCTCTCTTGGAGTTGCGATGTTGCCATGTGTAGAAGCTCAGCAGCTCTTTTCGCCTTGTCTTCTTCCGTTCTTTCTGAAGCACTCTCTGATTGGCTGCCTCACTGTGTGGGCGGGACTTAATGCCTTTGCCTCCTTTGGTGACTTTTACCCAACCCTCTTCGTCCTCCTGTTGTTCCTCAGCCTCTCTCCTTTGTAGCTCTGCCTCCTGAGGGTCAGAAGGTGTGATGTGTGAAATTCATCATATAGGAACATTTAATGGGTACGAGTTCAGGTTGAGAACTAATAACACACACACACACACACCCATACACTCACCTCCTCTTTCTTCTTATCATATTGACTGATGAAATCATCAATGGTCTTCTGCAGGAGCTGTGGCCTAATGAAAGCCTGTGTGTATTCATGGACCCATTCTGAACACACCATCAGAATATGGCATATTAATTTCACTCATTTCAACACCTGTAAGCATGCAGAAGTAGATTTGTTTGCGTGTTTATCATCATGTTTATTAGTGTGGTTCTCCTCACTTTTCAGACCGGTGTGAACGGGTTTCTCTTTCGTGGAAATGATAAGCGGAGAGTCGTAAGGATGCCGTTTCGCTGCTGCTACACTTGAAGAGTGCTTGAATACCACATACGCCACCTTAAAACACTGACACACATACACAAACATTTATACAGCATTATCTGTTTGTTTACAGGTAGGTGTGCGTGTTATTACCTGTTTCTGTACAGCTGTGAAATGTGGCGACAAGTCGGGTTTATCATCAGCTGCTCCAGGTTTCTCAATCAGTTCCACATTTTGAACTGGACCAAACTGAGAGAACAGGTCCTTCACCACAGTCTAACACACACACACACACACACACACACTGAGCAGTATATTGGAGTTGTCGGTACCTGTGAGCAGTATGGGGTATGGCCTGTACTTGTGAGTACTATCGGGTGTGTCTTGCACCTGTGATCAGTATCAAGGTGTGTCTGGTACCTGCAAGCAGTATGGGGGGGGGGGGGTGTTCAGTACCTGTGAGCAGTATGGGGGGACATTGAGGATGAATAGTGTTCTGTCCAGTGGTCTGTGTGTGTTGGTTTCTGCTCGCACTCGGTGCTCTTTCACACACAGCTGGTGCTGTGCTGGACTGCTCGAGTGGAACTTTAGGGACAAAACTGAAACACAAACACACTATTTAGTATTACGAGGATATAATTCCACATGAAATATCATAATTTTAGATTGTATAGTTACTTGTCCTTTTGAAACAGGAAGTCAAAGTGGGAGCATAATAAGTGTTTGACAGATTTAGAAAATAGCCAATACCGTTGGATGTGAGGCTGGTGGCGTCGTGGTTAGGGTCTCATGATCAGGAGGTTGTGAGTTCGAATCCCAGTTAGACCCCCATTGTGATACTAGGCTCGGGTGTTAAAAGCCCAACAGACTACCTGGCAATACCAATTGAAATGTTTCAAGCCACACCCCCACCCCTCAAACCTTAAGTCAATAATGTTCAGCGACCTCAAAAAAAAACAATTCAATTCATGATAGTTTCCAAGCTGCTCCTGGACAGAACTATTCTTGTTGATCACAGTGTTTAAGGGGAAGGGGAAAAATAAAATGAATAAATAAATAAAACAGCCATGTAACTCATCCAAGATCTCAAACTTCAAGATTAATAAGCAGTGTGGGAACAGTCACCTGATGAAAACAACCTTCCCTTATTCCTTATGGATAAGACCTTAAAGGAAATGATGTAATAAATAATTTATCACACACTGAGTTTATGTAAAGTTTCCACAAATCGTGCTAAGAATTAATAAAATGATAACGTTTTGCTTCATTCTATACTGATATATCTTATTCACATAAGTTACTTTAACACTGTTTTATTACTCTCTGTGGAAACAAATGTAATTTCAACGACAGAGAACTATAGGGTTGTTTTGTATCAAATTTAAATATGAGCTTTCTTTTTATTTTATATTTTTACTGCACATATAATTTCAGGGACTGTATATTTATTCATAGAATTAGATTTTTACTTTGGTGAACACACTTTCACACAAACAAACACATTCGTGCTCTCTCTCTCTCTCTCTCTACTGATTCAGTCTAGTTCCAGAAATAAGCAGCTGTAGCAGATTAGAGTTTAAATCTCTTAAAGCTGCTGGTACAACATTGCCACTTTACACAAGTGTGCGTGTGTTTCTTTCTCTCTCTCTCTCTCTCTCTCTCTCTCACACACACACACCCACTGCGCTCACAGACTTATTTCACTGATCTACAATCTTTCTCTTATTTACCGCCTAAATTATTTTCTCTTCAACTATACTTTTTAAACACACACCTGTAAATCCTCCTGGAATCACATAAGCACTGCTCACGTTTCTCTTTGTGGGCGCCGCCATCTTCATTGCTAAACCAAACCGGAAGTGACGATTAGAAGACGTCGTCCATGACGTGAATACAATCAGAAATGTTAAACATTTACGAATATATATATATATATATATATATATATCTCAACGTTTATGGAATTCGGTTGGTATGAATATTCTGTAATTGTACTGGTACTTCCAGAGAGAGCTTTCCTTTGGACTTTGTCCTTCCTTTGGACTTTGTCCTTCCTCAGGGGTCGCCACAGCGAATGATTCGGCATAGGTGGGATTTTACGACCCTTTTAGTGAGGGACAGAAACACGGCTTTGCAACTCCTCTTCATGAAAGTCAGCAATGGTTGTTTTACATGAACCTCTCACCGTAGACAGTGAGAGACATGGCCGGCCTTTGATAACCCAGTTAGCTCCACTGGGGGGGACAGTGACAACCTTGTGGAGAGTGGGACTCGAACCCCCAACCTTAGGATCAGGGTCCCACATTTACATCTTGGAGCAATTTGTATCAGCAAGTTTTCTGATTATGTGAGCGGGGCAGTGTTGGCCTGGTGGCAAGCGGTGCTGGACCGCTGATACGAAAGGGTTGTCAGGAAAGGCATCTGACATAAAAACCTATTCCAAATCAAACATGCGCATCATAGATTCGCTGTGGCGAGCCCTGAGTAAAAAGGGAACAGCCGAAAGGAAGTTTTCTGTGGTAGAAAAGAAAACCAAGGTAGCCAGAAGAAACGCATGCAAACTGCACCCAGGAACGTCCTCACCGGGCACAGGACTCGAAGCCAGTAACGGAGTGAGTAGTGTTCCGTCTCTTCAGGATGCTGTCATACAAGGAACTCTCTCTCGTCTCAGAGTCTGATGGATTGGCAATGTTCTTCAGGACCGACTGCTTCAGTATTAAGGTCCGAGAATATCAGTCCATTTTTCTCAAGTACGTCCTGGATTTTGGATCATGTGTAGCAACTGGCCCTGTAAGAAACATTTACTAAAAAGCGGTTACTGTAATATATTTGGCCCAGACTAAAGAGCAGTCTGGGTTCATCTGGGTCAAATAAAGAATAATCGCTTCACACACAAATAGTATTTATTATAAAGTGAGAGTTTACTGAAGAAAAACAAACAGGGAGTCCAATATGGGGGGGGGGGGGTGTACACACTATAAAGAGCTGAACACAAAGGATGAGGGCAGATCTGCCTCCCCCCTGCAGACACATCACTTTTAAACAAGTCTTTATACACATTTATAACAGAATCAACATCGTCATCATGTTCATGTGTGCGTAATTTAAAATCATTCCATTCCAGTTGCTCTGAAACAAACAAACAAAAAAAAAGCACACACTGGGTCTCACAAACAATCCTCAGGTCGGCATACCGGTATAAGAGGGATGCTGCACGTCCTCTGACAGAGTAGCTAACCTGTGTACTGTTTCATATACACAATACACATGTATCTAAGTGTGGATGCACGTGTTGATATGGAAATATCTCTGGAATTATTGTTCTATGAAGACAAGAAAAACAATAAACACACAAACCTGGCCTACATCAATATGTATTAACCATATGACAGGCTCGCTCATTTCAGTTAGCGTAGCCTCCAAGAAGTGTTGTGTGAATTTAATATTATAAAGACACAAAGTTAAAGATAATACGACAATAAAATTCAAGACCTCCATGGTTAAAAACAACACGGAGGAACGCCGTCTCCCTAAACCGCACCAGATAAAAACGACATCAGCTCTCACACAGAACCATACATTTATCCAATCAGGGCACAGTACTCGCAGGCTCCTTCCGAAAAGTCTGTTGGAACGGGATGCAGTCTCCATATGTTGGCGTCTCTTTTAGATTTTGATGCGGAAGGCTGTAGATTGTGCCGCAGGAGGAGGAGGAGTCGTCTCCGTAGTGGCTGATGTCTGATTGGACGATTTAAATAGAGCTTTTAGGATGGTTTGAGGATCCACTTCAGCTGAACTGGAACGAGGTGTGGCTCGGGACACCACTGAAGAGGGGGTCTCCTTTTTACCAGGAGAGTCACTCAGTCTCCTGGAGGGGGGAGGGGGGGGGGGGATATAAAATATATTCTGTGACATCACAACAATAAGGAACAATTATAAAGAACTGTCAGTGCTGTGCAATGTTGTTACTAGACCTCTTTAAAAAGTAATACACAAGCAACCAATCAGCAAACTGCTGCTGTAGTGGCTTTTGATCATGTCTCAGCATATAAACAAGTGCACACTCAGATTAATAGATAAATACAGTCTAGTGTAAGAATCCACTCGGATGAGACAGTAAAATGTTGAAACTTACAGTAGGATGGGCTGGTCTGATGTGATCACGCTACCCTGGATGTGCAGGTTACACTTCATCGGCTGACCTGGACAAACACACAATTTAAGTACCATCCAGAGGTTTTGTTACTGTACTGTACTACAGAAAGAAGAGGGGGCAATGTTACCATCCAGACAGCGGTTGTTGTACTTCCTGTAGGCACTGATGGCATCATCTTTCCGTACAAACACCACCTCAGCCACTCCTACCTTCACTAACCGAGCTCTCTTCAGTGCTCCACAAACGCAGAACAGCTCCTGCACACACACACACACACACACACACACACACACAGTGTAGTTGAAGCACAATAACACAGATAAAGACACAATGTGAAAAATACCTGTGTGTTTACAGGATCCTGGGACAAACTTACCACTATGTCCTCCTCTGTGACACGCGGATGCAGATTATTCACTGTGATTTTGGTTCCCTCCAATGGACTGAACACTGGCTATACACATACACACACACACACACCATGTAAAGCATACAATGTGAACATTAAGCCTTTAGTATTGTTTTTTTTTTTTTGTTTTTTTTTACCTGTGCAGGTTGAGGGCTGGTGTTTTCAGGTGTATGTGCAGGTGGGCGGGGATTAGATCGAGTGGGTACCACTGCAGCAGCAGAGGCTGTAGGCAGCGGAGCCAGATACGTGTCGTTTTTAACCACTTTGGTGATTGGAGTAGAGACGGAGAAACCTCCACCCACCTGAGGAGAGAAGGGGGACACACTGTGGTTTGGAGACTCAGCATTAAAAGGTCATATAAAACAGTGTGTGTGCGAGCCTCACTCGTGTCTGTACCAGGTCGTTTGTCGTAGTAAATTTCAACTGTTTATTAGGAACTACCACCTCTTCCTCCTCCTCTTCTTCATTTGAGGCACTCTGTACAGACTATCACACATCACTTTCTTTGAGTGTGAGTATGTGAGTGTGGAGTGAGTAAGTGAGTGAGTATCAGTGAGGAGTGAGTGAGTAAGGAGTGAATGTGCAGTACCTGAGCTGCTCTGCTTGGTACATTAATGCGAATCCCACTGGTCATACCGACAGGCCTCTGCTACGGACAGAAACAGAACCATTCTTAATGTTCAAATATCAGAGAGAAAAGCGTGTGGAATGTCGGGGTGGGGTGGGGGCATGTAGAATGTTTTGTGGGTGGGGCGTGCGGAACATTTCATAGGTGAGAGTCAGGAACTTCTCGTCACTAACCTGGATAGTTTTGGTGATCTTGAGTGGAGTCACGGATCCCTGGCTGGGGAGTGATGATACACTCCTCTTCAAACTCAACCTATCACGTGCATCCACCACTTTTGTGATCCCACCTCTGAGCTGTATGGCCACACCCATTCTTGTGCCGAGTTCCTGGTTGGAAGGGAAAGTCCTGATGCCAGTGTTGCTGGGATTGTTGTTGTTGATGTGGATGTGTGGGATTGGAATCTGGGATGTAGTTACGGGAGAATCTTGGACCTGCTGCTGTTTGCGAGAGTTTATGGTCTGCCTGGCATCTTGCACTGAACTCACAGTGCCCCCTCGAGCCTGAATACGGAAACGTGCATCATTCTGACCCAGTTTCTCTCTCGCATCCTTCACTTGATATGCTACAGAAATGGGAGAACATTTCTTTAATAAAATCTTGAAAATGTAGAAATCACAACATTGATATTCCTGTTTACTTCACCTCCACTTCCACCGAGTCGCTGTCTGACATCAGTGGTGCCAATCTTTTGTCGGGCATCAAATGTGCGCCCCATAAGCCCTGCTCCTCTCCCCACCAAGCCTGCTCCTCTTCCTGTCAGTCCTGCCCCTCTGCCATAGGCCGGCCTGCAAAAAAAAAAAAAAAAAAAAAAAAAGACAATATAAAATGAGAAGTGGTAAAAAATAAAAAAATGGCACCGTATTATCTTTAAAAATGGCCACTGGAAGACTACAGCACTGAGACACACCCTGCATTTTTAAAAGGGGTACCGGTGAAGATGGGGCTGGGCAAAATGGGCACGATATCAACCAAATACACCTACAAATCTTGGTTTCTGTCTGGACACCAAAGTGAAATGCGAGAATATCACAAGGTTAATTTTTATTAAAATTTGTCATTTAGAGAATGATTAATATTTACTCCCCAGCTTACAAACGCTCCCCAGCTTATAAATGAGTGAGGTTCCAGACTGCCGTTCCTTAAATGAATTTGTTCGTAAGTCATTACAGGGCATTCTTTAGAGGGGAACATATGTTTAAACCTTGTATAAGTAACCTATACAAGTTTGTACTGTATACAATCAATCTCTCCGAGTTATTACGTAACTGACCGTGCGGTGTAATGATGCTCTAGAGCTCAGTCTAACTGAAAGCATATCCTCTCTCTCTCTCTCTCTCACACACACACACACACACACACACGACACTGCAACTAGACAATTGAACTGATCAGCTTCTGGTTGCCCTTGGAAGGAGCACCGAAGAACTATAATTAAACTTCGACATGAAGATAATCTGATTTATTTATTTATTTACCCGAAGTGTGTGTAATGCTTCCAAGATAATTCTGTTTGATTGGTGGATTATTTGTGAATCATTTCCCAATATGATTCATGGTTTGTGTCTTACTTAGCCCCACGTTGATCCGACTCGACTCAAACTGCTGCCCGCGCACCTGAAGCTTTAAAGTCTTTACGGTGTTAAATCAGACTATCACAAATCATTGTTAATGATATCATTCCTCCCGTGACACCGCAGTAAACATCATCCTGCACATCAAACCACTCAGCATCGCCAAGGCACACCATTTAACCCACCGGTCCCGGATAATGAAGTTATCTGTGTAGGATCTGGAAGTGCGTGGCGGCCACGCATGCGCCTCAGGCTGCGCGTTGCTGGAACGGTGCAAGACATGCTGACCTCTGAGAGCAGCGCGCGCACATTACTGGCTCACAGGTAGAAAGTTCATACTAGTGGGGGACATGAAATTAAACACTTAGAAAACTTTTAACCTCCCCCCCCCCCCATTAATCATCACATTATCAATATCATTATGTCCCTTTTTAAACTCCTGAGTCCTCTCAAGCACAGAGGATTTGATCAGATTTACAGAGTTTCACTCTTATCCAGTTTATTATAATACTGGAGTCAATTTGTTTCTTCTTTGAAACTTTTGGCAGGAGTTCAGAAATGTGTTCTGCTCGTTCTCAGACCTCCTGTGTAAACCATGTCTCAGCCACGCCCCTACCTCAGGATAATGTTTAATCATATTTCATACTTATATTTATGATATATCTTTACATAGATTTTATTCCATTTCTATTACTTCTTGTTCTTCAATTTCATTTCACTCTCGACCGGACCGGATGTTTGTGTCTCTGGATGTTCATGTCTCTGGATGTTCGTAAAATGAATGCTCGTAAGTGGGGGAGCGTCTGTATTTGATATTGCCGACAGTTTGTGATAATGACCTAAAAAAAAATATTGTCCATTTCTTCGGGATAGGTGGCATGACCACGGAATTAGTGATACTCAGGATCTCCAGTTATCTGATGATTTCAATGGTAATATCATTTATATACTTTGTGATATGAGAATTTCTCTATAAAGGGAGTGTGTGAGTCATGACGATATCACAGTAACGGCCATGGTTTCAAACATTAATTTTCAAATGGAGAATGACTTTCATTAACCTAAACATTGTGATATATGATGTGTTAATCAACAGCTAAATGTGATGGGATGATAGACGAGGTTTGGCAAAAATCTCCATGGACTATGATTTTTGCAGGTGACATTGTGATCTGCTGTGAGAGCAGAGAACAAGTGGAGGAAAATCTAGAGGTGGAGGTATGCCCTGGAAAGGAGAGGAATGAAGAAAATCAGAATACATGTGTGTGAATGAGAAGGACCCAAGAGGAACGGTAAGGTTACAGGGAGCAGAGATACGGAAGGTGGAGGATTTTAAGTACTTAGGCTCAACAGTCCAGAGGAATGGAGAGTGTGGAAAAGAGGTGAAGAAGCATGTGCAGGCAGGCTGGAATTGTTGGAGAAAAATGTCCGGTGTGATGTGCGATAGGAGAGGGTCAGCAAGAATGAAAGGAAAAGTGTACAAGACGGTGTTGAGGCCAGTGATGTTGTATGGTTTAGAAACAGTGGCGCTGAGGAAAAGACAGGAGGCAGAGCTGGAGGTAGCAGAGATGAAAATGATATTGACAACATCACACCCAGTCCAAACACACAGAGCCCAAACTCACTCACTCTCACTATCTCTCTCTCACACACACACACACACACACACACACACAGTCCAGCGAGGTTTAGAAAAAAATAGAAGAAATGGCCCACACGCGCACGCCCGCGCCCCACAAACGCACGCAGGCCACAAACACACGCAGGCCACAAACACACGCGAACGTACGCTAGTGCGCCCGGCCCTAAACACACATACGTGTGTGAGCCCGGCCCAAAGCACTCTGTCCAAACGCGCATACGGCCCAAAACACGCTTTGCGAGCGGCCCAAGCATGCACCAGACACACACACACACAGAGCCGGCCCAGACACACAAAGTCTGAGCACGCAGTCCAAACACAGACCAATCAATGGGCCTGGGAGATGCCTGGGAATGAACACAAGCTTAACTGGTTAGTGAACAAGCAGAATTTTTGGAGATCACACAGTAAAGTTACAATTGTTCTGTTTCTGAACAGTCCACTCGTCATATTTCATACTGCTCAGTCACAGAGGGCCTCGAGAAAGACGACCCAGTTACAGAAAATAGTGAGATTGCTGAATAAAATATTTAAAACACTCTCCTGTATCTTTCAAGTGTAAAATGCTAACCGAAAAGGCTGAGGTAAATTCTGTAACTGACTGTTCCCGTTTATTTGCGAACACAGTCGGGTAAAAACGACCAAGAATAAACAATTATAAAATGCAAGGCTTTTGAATAAAAGTTAAATTTGTGCAGGAAAGCAAAGCCAATATTCACAAGCTAACAATACACATTGTCGGATTTCCACCCGTTTTCCGATATTTCAGATCCTCCGCTGGGATTGGTAGTACATAGTCAAACGTCCTGCCTCAAGATTGTTTGGAAAACAATACCAGCCAATCCTCGAATGGAAATACTGTATGTATTTGACTGAATACGGTTCGAATGAAAAGAAATGTTCAACATGCATACGTTGGGCGCTGGACTCTAACCAATCACGGCTCAGAATACTACACGACCCTGTTTTCTTCAATCAGCGAGACGTATGATTGCAGGTCGTTTGCTAAGCAAGAAGTAGTCACAAAGACGGCTGCTTCTTTTCAGTGGAGCCACTTTTGGACGACATATAACGTTTAAAATATAAATAAGAAATAAATACAGACAATGTTTAAATATGGTGTTCATCACCCGACTGACTGATTGAAGAGAATACCTCTTAAAGCCTCCTCTGGCGTAAAAATTGCGTCGGCGTATTAATTCGTCCAAAGAAACGTCCGCCATCTTCGTCACGGCGATTCCGGGGACTGAAATGCGCACGCGCAGGGGAAAACCGCGCACTTGAGCGAAAGTGTTGTGGGCTCGTGAAGAAAATATCAATCATATAAAACCGTTATTTGAAAACCTATTAGTAAAATACTGACAATTTTTATTTATATAATTCCCTATTGTTAAATGTACGCAAATGCATGTACCATTAAGATAAATTCAAATAATACAAATAATAATAAAATAATAATGATAATAAGAAGAATGTCCTGCGATGGCCTGTGCGAGCTGTCCAGGGTGTACTTTGCCCTCGCCACAGTAGGCTGAGATGGGCGTCAGACTCCCTACGATCCGAATTAGGATTAAGCGGTTCAGAAAATTAATGAATGAATACAAATTTCTGCAGAGATATTGAATTTTTGCGTGCAGTTCGATGAGTGTCCACTAGGTGTCCACGCGACACAGGACGAAGTGAAGTACTGTTGCTTGTGGTATTTAGGAGGTGACGAGGTTTTTTGGGGTATTTTTTCCCCCTTTCGAACAGGAGTGATGGCGAGGATATGATGTCACTGAGAAGGAGTTTTATTTTTTTATTTTCACGAGGCTTCCCGAATTGTTGCAATGGGATTTTTTTCAGGGTTTATTTTTTTTGCGATTTTCATCAACATATTAACTTTAATCACTACCAAATAACATAATAGGATAATAGTAACAATAATAGAAAAGGTCAACAATGGAACCTGGTTCAACTAAGTCACAACCACCAAGTCTGATGTAGTTAGGATTCCTTTATTCCAAGAGTCACAATAGAAAAATATCTGGTGAAATCTATAAATTAGACAACTCGAGAGAGAGAGAGAGAGAGAGAGAGAGAGAGAGAGAGAGAGAGAGAGAGTATGCGGGGGTGTGTGTTTGTGTGAGAGAGAAAGAGTGATAGAGAGAGAGAGACGGAGTATGTATGTGAGAGAGTCAGTGAGAGAGAGTGTGTGTGTTTGTGTGTGTGTGAGAGTGAAAGAGAGAGTATCTGAGAAAGTATGAGAGAGTGTGTGAGAAACTAAATGAGAGGCAGAGTGTGTGTGCGTGAGAGTGAGTCAGATAGAGTGAACATTAGAGAGTGTGCGCATGTGAGTGAGTGAGAGGATGCAATAGAGTATGTGAGAGAGTGAGAGGGTAAGAGAGTGTGTGACAGAGTGACAGAGAGTGTGTGAGAAAGGGAGTGAGAATGAGAAAGTACATGTGTGTGACAAAGAGTGACAGAGAGTAAAGGAGAGTGAGAAAGTGTGAAAGAGATGAGTGTGTGTGGGGGTGTGGGAGTGTGTGTGTAAGAGAGAGTGAGAGCGAGTGAGTTTAAGAGAGTGATTGTTTGAGAGAGTGAGAGAGAGTAAGAGAATGAGAGGTAGTGTGTGTGTGTGTGTGTGTGTGTGTGTGTGTGTGTGTGTGTGTGTGTGTGTGAGAGAGAGAGAGCGAGAGAGAGAGAGAGACAGAGAGAGGTTGATGGTTCAATGCCCAATACCACCAACCTGCTCGACCCACATCTGCTCAGTTGTCTTTGTGAGATAAACATGTCAGTCTGTCTGAATAAGGGCATTGACTGAGGCCCATGAATGTCCTGGATATGAAATTACTTCCGGTGGTCTCTTCAGGGAACGTGTCCAGTAGGTGGTGGCATGACCATAACACTCAAAATAAATACTCAAACAAACAAACAATCAACCAAACAAAACAACAACTACAGTGATTTACGCAGAACAAAACAATCTATTCGCATTTACTCTGAATGAACGTCTTAATTCGATTTTTCCAGTCGAGTTATTTTCTGAATTGATTTGTAAAATCCGGGCAGTGCTGGCCTGGTGGTAAAGGTGCTGGATCACTGACCCTCAGGCTGTCACTGCCCCCCCAGTGCAGCTAACTGGGTTATCAAAGGCCGGCCGTGTCTCTCGCTGTCTGTGGTGTGAGGCATGTAATAGAACCATTGCTGACTTTCCACAAGAGTAGGTTTCAAAGCCGTCCAGGTGTCCAGGGTGTATTCTTCCCTCACGCGTTGTTGGCTGGGATAGGCGCCAGCCTCCATGTGACCCTAATTAGGATTAAGAGGTTACAGCAAATGAACAAATATTTGAAACCCCTTAAACTTACACAAGAACAAAAAAATATATATAAAATCTTTAATCACTTTAACTGAAACGAATGACAGACTGCGTTGATTCTCGTATTTATTTATGTATTTATTAATTTAATTTAATTAATTTATTTATTTTGTTTGTCCGGGCGTGTAGATCAATGTTTGGAAAAAGTACCAGTGGCCAATCAGAGACAAAACTTTTACGTCACCTTCAATCCCATGATGCAGTTCGAACTAAAGCCCAGTCAACAATCAAGCAGGTATAATTTTTCAGGGTGTCTGAGGGACGCGCGATGGTTCTAGTTGTTTATGCGCGTGTGTGCGTGAGCGGAAGTGAGAAAGAGCGAGTGTGTGGGGGCGGGGCGGGGGCGGTGATGCGGGGGGTTATATGTAGTTACCCTCCAGGTGTAGTGTATCGTACACAGCCAGAGCCGTCAGGAAGCCGGAAGCAGCTCATGCCTTAAACTGATGAGTAAGGAAAATAACGACGCGGGGTGACGCCTGTGTCTTCGTGCTTGTTCGCGAAATGAATTTTTGAACGGGTACAGGTCTGCCGCTGAGGTGACTCGTCTACTTCACGAGATGCCTCGCGGAGCCGGGATCTGCCCCGATACCCTGCGACGATGTTCAATAATAAACGCCGAATTAAAGTTGTGTACACGGTGTGATGGAGAAGGGCGCTGGCTCGCTGACCCCAGGGATGGGGGTTCAGAGTTGTCACTGTCCTCCCAGTGCCGCTGACTGGGTTACCAAAGACCGGCCCTGTCTGGCCCTGTCTGTCACGGTCTCGGGTGATGATAAAGGACCACATTGCTGACTTTCGACCAGAGGAGCTGTAAGTCCGTCGGCGTGTTCCTGCCCCGCGCTGACGGCTCGTGTCAGGAAGGGCATGCCACATCAAAACCCACGAACCAAATCAAACGAGCGAACCATTAAAAATGACTCCCGTGAAGCCGGCTGTGGCGAGCCCTGAGGGCAGCTGCGGAAGGACAGCAGGAGGTCGCAGATCTGCACTGCTCTTATGGAGGCGCGCTCTCACTCTGCGTCCAAATTCTTTCATCTGGTTTTATTTCAACTCGTTGTTCGAACGGGATAAACGTTGGAAGATGGTGACGTTGCTTTTCATGAACAAATAATTACAGTACTGTATTGAGATTCACTGAATTGGAGCAGTAACCGTCCGCCCTACATTTCCCAGAGTGCACCGGCGTTTCGTAACCCCGCCCCTCCAGTTTCGCTGTATCTTTTGATCCCACGCAGAGAACGCGCGGCCGGGCGCTTGAGATTGTGCAGCGCGTGCCTGACCGTGATGATCATTAATTATCATTGTTGTTTTTATTAATATTCATATTGACGATGGCCACTGCACTGTCGCGCGCGCTCAAAATGCCAGGTAAGAGACAATCGTGAGTATGAACTGCAGGGGGACAGAGAGACAAACGGCCTGCGATCTAAACCCGTCAACGGCTGTCATCTGCCTCACTGTTCCGCTTGAATTATACCGTTAGCATCATCATGTTATTTTGGAAATGATGTCGCGCGACTCGAGGTTGTTGATATCGATTTGGGTGACGCACTATTTTAACAGCCTGAGACGCAACCCCCAATCCAAAAAAAAAAAAAAAAAAAAAAAAAACTCAAACCTCTCTATTCATTCCTCCAAGGAAGAAACTGAACCTCCACGGATGATCTGATCTCCGGGATGAAACCGAACCTCCTTGGATGAACTGATCTCCTTCCAGGATAAAACCGAACCCCCTCGGATAAACCGAGCTCCTCCCGGGACGGAACTGAACCCTCTCGGACGGTCTTATCTAGTCTTGGGATAAAACCGAATCCCCTCGGATGAACTAATCTCTTTCCGGGATAAAACTGAACCACTTCGAATGATCCGATCTCCTCCCGGGATAATACCAAACTCCCTTGGATGATCTGATCTCCTCCTGGGATAAAACCGAACCACCTTGGATAAACTGACCTCCCGGGACAGAACTGTACCCCTTTGGATGATCTGATCTCCTCCTGGATAAAATCGATCTCCTTTGGATGATCCGATCTCCTCCCAGGATAAAACCATACCCCCCTAGGATGATCTGATCTACTCCTGGGATAAAACCAAACCCCTCGGATAATCTGATCTCGAGAATAAACTTATCTGGAACAATTAGAATTGAAAAATAGCTTGTTTTTATGAATGTATGCAACGGATCTCTGAGTGATACCGATCACACTGTAGATAGATTAGTGTGTTTATTATTTCATGTTCCTAAATGCAGTTGGACAGGATCATGATGTAGGAACTGCTCAACTCTTCTGTTGGTCAGAAATCCATGATGTTGCGTTTTGGCTGTTTTCCCCTGCATCATGATCAGATTCCTCCTAGAGAGCTAACTGACATGATGTAGAGGAGGAAGGTGGACATACTGTGTGTTCAGGAGACCAGGTGGAAAGGTAGCAAGGCTAGAAGCTTAGGAGCAGGGTTTAAGCTGTTTTCTCATGGTGTGGATGGGAAGAGAAATGTAGTAGGAGTCATCTTGAAGGAGGGGTTTCTCAGGAATGTTCTAGAAGTGCAAGGAGTGTCAGACAGAGTGATGAGTCTCAAGTTAGAAATTGAAGGTGTGACGTTCAATGTTGTTAGTGCTTATGCTCCACAGGCAGGATGTGAGCTAAAAGAGAAGGAGAGATTCTGGAGTGACTTAGATGAAGTGATGCAGAGTACCCCCAGAGGTGAAAGCGTGGTCATTGGTGCAGACCTCAATGGACATGTTGGTGCAGGCAACCGAGGGGACGAGGAAGTGATAGGCAGGTTTGGTATCCATGACAGGAACACAGAAGTACAGATGTTGATAGATTTTGCAAAAAGGATGGAAATAGCTGTGGTACTTTCTTTCCAGAAGAGATTGGGTTAACAAAGGCAGGCCATGTCTCTCACTGTCTAAGATGAGAGGCATGTAAAAGAACCATTGCTGACTTTCATAAAGAGTAGGCTGCAAAGTTACTGTCCCTTGCTAAAAGGGTTGTGACAGGAAGGGCATCCAACGTAAAAACCTATGCCAAATCAAATGTGCGAATCACATGATTCGCTGTGGCGACCCCTGAGAAATGGAAAAAGAAGAAGACGAAAGGAGCAGAGGGTGACTTATAAAAGCAGAGGTAGGAGCACACAGGTTGACTACATCTTGTGTAGTCGATGAAATTTGAAGGAAGTCAGTGATTGCAAAGTAGTAGTGGGTGTGAGTGTTGTCAAACAGTATAGGATGGTGGTGTGCAGGATGATACTGATGGTGAGGAAGGTGAAGAAAGCAAAGGCAGAGCAGAAGACAAAGTGGTAGAAGCTGAAAAAGGAATAGGGCCGTGTTGTCTTCAACAAGGAGTTGAAACGGGCTTTGGGTGGTCAGGAAGTGCTTCCAGATGACTGAAGAACTACAGCTAATGTGATCAGGAAGACAGGTAGGAGAATACTTGGTGTGTCCTCCGGAAGGAAAGTAGATAAGGAGACTTGGTGGTGGAATCAGGAAGTGCAGGAGTGTGTACAAAGGAAGAGGTTAGCTAAGAAGAAGTGGGGCATTGAGCGGACCGAAGAGTAAACAGGAGTACAGGGAGACACAGAGTGGGAAATGTATTGCCTGATGACAGAAGTGTGCTGGGAAGATGGAAAGAGTACTTTGAAGAGCTGATGAATGAGGGAAATGAGAGAGAAATAAGAGTAGAAGAGGTGACTTGAGGACCAGGAATTAGCAAAGATTAGTAAGGGCAAAGTGAGGAGGGCATTGAAGAGGATGAAGAGTGGAAAGGCAGTTGGTCCTGATGACATACCTGTGGAGGTATGGAAGTGTCTAGGTGAGGTAGCAGTAGATTTTCTGACAAGAACACTCAACAAGGTCCTAGAGAGGGAGAGGATGCCGGAGGAATGGAGGAGAAGTGTGCTAGTGCCTATTTTTAAGAACAAGGGAGATGTGCAGAGTTGTGGCAACTACAGAGGGATAAAGTTGATGAGCCATATGATAAAGTTCTGGGAAAGAATAGTGGAAGCTAGACTAAGGGCAGAGGTCAGCATTTGTGAACAACAGTTTGGTCTCATGCCAAGAAAGAGCACCACAGATGCAGTGTTTGCTCTCAGGATGTTAATAGAGAAGTACAGAGAGGGTCAGAAGGCGCTGCATTGTGCCTTTGTAGATCTGGAGAAACATGACGGTGCCAAGAGAGGAATGGCAGTATTGCATGAGGAAGTCTGGAGTGGCAGAGAAGTATGTTAGAGTGGTGCAGGACATGTATGAGAGATGTAAGACAGTGGTGTGTGCTGTCGGTGTGACAGAAGAGTTCAAGGTGGAGGTGGGACTGCATCAAGGCTCAGCTCTGAGCCCCTTCTTGTTTGCTATGGTGATGGACAGGCTGACTGACAAAGTTAGACAAAATTCCCCATGGAGCATGATGTTTGCAGATGACATTGTGATCTGTAATGAGAGCAGAGAACAAGTGCAGGAAAATCTAGAGAGGTGGCGGTATGCCCTGGAAAGGAGAAGAATGAAGGTTAGCCTCAGTAAGACAGAATATATGTGTGTGAATGAGAAGGACCCAAGAGGAATGGTGAGGTTACAGGGAGTAGAGATAAAGGAGGTGAAGGATTTGAAGTACTTAGGCTCAACAATCCAAAGCAATGGAGAGTGGGGAAAAGAGGTGAAGTAGCGTGTGCAGGCAGGTTGGAATGGTTGGAGAAAAGTGTCTGGTGTGATGTGTGATAGGAAGGCATCTGCAAGAGTGAAAGGAAAAGTATACAAGACGGTGTTGAGGCCAGTGATGTTGTATGGCTTAGAAACAACGGCACTGGGGAAAAGACAGGAGGCAGAGCTGGAGGTAGC
Source organism: Plotosus lineatus (assembly GCA_024760905.1). Lineage (NCBI taxonomy): Eukaryota > Metazoa > Chordata > Actinopteri > Siluriformes > Plotosidae > Plotosus > Plotosus lineatus. Next base: position 72,896,718 of record CM045731.1, read on the forward strand.
AGAAATGAAAATGTTGAGGTTTTCTTTGGGAGTAACGAGGATCGATAGGATCAGGAATGAGTACATCAGAGGGACAGCATATGTAAGAGGTTTTGGAGACAAAGTCAGAGAGGCTAGATTGACCTTGTTTGGACATGTACAGAGGAGGGATAATGAGTATATTGGTAGTAGGATGCTGAGGTTGCAACTACCAGGCAGAAGGCCTAGAGGAAGACCAAAGAGAAAATTTATGGATGTGGTGAAGGAGGGCATGAAGGTAGTTGGAGTAAGAGTAGAAGATGCAGAGCATAGGGTGAGATGGAGGCAGATCATTTGCTGTGGCGACCCCTGAAGGGAACATCCGAAAGGAAAAGAAGAAGAACGATAAAAATAATTCCTTTATTTATATTTACTTTAATTAGGTATTCATGACAAAGTAAAAAAATTAAATAACAAGAGCGAAAAATACTTCAAGAGCAAAATTTTACACAATGAAAATAAAATGCACGAACCAGATCCGGATCATCCCTGGAATTGAAGTCTTCCTTGAGCTGTACTCCACCTCTTCAAAACCATTCATCAAAATGCTTATCCTTTTTCTTTTAATTGTTTCTGTATAAGAACAAGCAGAGACAAAAAATTCGGAGGATTAAAAAGTAACCTCCTCACAGAGTGATGTGAGTGGCGCAGGATTTTCCCTTTGTCTAAAACTATAAACATTTAAATAATGCAAATAATTAGTTAAGCAGAACGAGTCCAGCACTCAAAGCTGCAAGTTTCCGGAAACACTGGGAGTTTTATCTCGGAAATATTCATTATCATCATCTGGGGTCAGGTCACGGAGACAGCAGCCAAAGCAATGAGGTTCAGACGTCCCTTTCCTTAACCTTGCTACTTGGCTCCCTCTTTACCACAACCGGTACAGGCTCCGCATTAGATCAGAGGCTGCAGTGATCCTCCTGTCGATCTCCCACTCTATCCTTCCTTCACTCGTGAACAAGATTCTGAGAGATTTGAACTCCTCCACTTGGGGCAGGACCTCATTCCCAACCCAGAGGGTTCATTCCACCCTTTTCCGTCTGAGAAACATGTCCTCGGAATTGGAGGTGCTGATTCTCATCCCAGTCGCTTTGCACTCAACTGCAAATCGCTCCAATGAGAGCTGGAGGTCCTGGATTGATGAAACCAAAAGGACAACCTCATCCGCAAAAAGCAGAGACAAGATCCGATGGCCACCAAACCAGAATCCTTTGATGCCTCGAAACAGTGCCTAGAAATTCTGTCAGTCTGTCAAGTTATGTAAGAATATCAGGGGTCTGTGAGTACATCAGGCAACAGCCAAGTGTCAGTCTTGGAAAACCCAGCAGCAGTGCACAGATCAGCAATCTGGTGAGACACAGGAGGTTACCATCACGGTGCAAAACCACAATGAGGAAAATTTCTCCACTGCTGAGGTTCAAGGGACAAGCAATGCTCATGCAACAAGTAATCCATCTTTGGTTGTAGTGAATGACAAGGTAAAGTGGCCAAATTCAGCTGAAAGGAGTAAATGGAAACTGGATGATGATGTTCAGGAAGTACTTGAGTCAGTGTTGGAGGGGTCAAGGGAAAGTTGCAGTCCTTGACTACCATTATTTACTCATATGGAAAAGACCAGTTTGAAGCAGTAGAAAAGAAACAGACCAAGAAAGAGTTCCACAGAAAGAAAACATACCTGCAGTTGATCCACCCATGGTAGAAATCAGTGTGAAGGAACCAACATGGCAAGAAGTGAGCGAGATCGTTATGAAGGCCTATAGCAAGTCATCACCTGGACCAAACGGGATGCCATACAAAGTTTACAAGATGTGCCCCCTGCTGGCAAAGAGGTTGTGGAAACTTTTGAAAGTAGTGTGGAGAAGTGGAAAGATTCCTGCATGTTGGCAAAGAGCAGAAGGGATATTTAGCCCCAAGGGACAAGAGTCCAGAGACATCAAGCCGTACCGTTTCCTTGTTGAATGTAGAGGGGAAAATCTTCTTCTCAGTGTTAGCAAGACGGATAACAGCATATACAGTATAACAGTGAATGAGTACATTGACACATCAGTCCAGAAGGGAGGAGTGCCAGGTTTTTCGGGATGTGTTGAACATATCAGTGCTATCACACAGCTGGTAAGAGAATCAAAGATCAACAACAGTCTGACAGTAGTGTGGTTGGATCTAGCCAACGTTTATGGCTAAATACCTCACCAGTTGATTTTCAAGGCACTCGACAACTACTTTATCCCAGAGCACATTCGGAAAATGATAAAGAACTACTATTCTGATGTAAAACTCAGATTCACAAGACCAGAATGCATCACGAAGTGGCAACCATTGCAGAAGGGAATTGTTATAGGCTGCACAATATCAGTAATCCTGTTCTTGATGGGTATGAACCTGTTAATGAAGGCGGCAGAGACAGAATCAAGAGGCCCCTTATTAGCATCAGGGATAAGACAACCATCCAGTAGGAGCTTTATGGATGATATGACCATCACAACATCTACACATGTCTAAGCTAGATGGATACTTGCAGCCTTAAGTAGACTGGTAGAGTGGGCTAGAATGTCCTTCAAGGCCAAAAGGTCAAGAAGCTTGGTCATCATCAAGGGATCAGTCAGCAACTGGTTCGACTTGAAGATTCAGGACCAATCCATTCCATGGACAAGACAGGGCTACCAGGAAAATTCAAGTCCTGGATTTACCAACACAGCCTACTCCCAAGATTAATCTGGCCCTTGATGTTGTATGAAGTACCAACAGTGGTTGAAAGCCTAGAGAGAATTGTGATCAAGTCCTTAAGAAGATGGTTAGGAGTGCCACCCAGTTTCACAAGCACTGGCTTGTACAGCTGCAGTGCTATGGTTCAGCTACCATTAACGTCACTGGTAGAAGAATTCAATCGTCAAAGCAAGACTGGTAATGACACTCAGAGATTCCAAGGATGACAAGAATAGGTGAGCAGGGATAGAGATCAGGACAGGAAGAAAGTGGTCAGCAAGCAGTGCAGTGCTGGAGGCAGAGAACAGATTAAAATATGGAGCCATTATAGGGACAATTACAAGTGGAAGATCGGGTCTAGGGATGGTGACTAGACAGAGCTGGGCTGCAGCAAACCAGGCTGAAAGGAGAAAATTAGTACAAGACGGTATTAGACGGCAAGAGGATGAAGACAGAGAAGCAAAGTCTATCCAGTTAGGGACCCAAGGAGCATGGACAAAGTGGGATACAGATCCAAGGAAACTTAGTTGGTCAGAGATCTGGAGAACAGAACCAATTAGCATCAAGTTTTTGTGAAGGTCTGTGTATGACTTATTACCAACACCAGCAAATTTGTGCAGATGGGGTGTGACAGAAAATGCATCGTGTCCACTGTGTGGCAAGACTGAAACACTGTCATGTTTTGTCTGCATGCCATGTAGCCCTCAGTCAAGGAAGGTATTGGTGGAGGCATGACAAGGTGTTAATGGAGCTGGCTGACATCTTGGAAAGAGCAAGACAAATGAAGAGAGATCTAGTTCCCCCCAAAACAAATGCCACCAGCTTTGTGAAAACCGGGGAAAAGAAGACAATATCCAAGTCATCAGAGAAACCCAGAAACATACTAGACGGTGCACGCAAGTGGGAAATGAGAGCAATCCTTGGTAGAAGTGTTCTCGAGTTTCCAAGTATTGTTACAACTAGTCTATGTCCAGACATAGTCATATGGGCAGCAAGCAAAAAGAGACTCATAATGGTAGAATTGACTGTACCATGGGAGGAAGCAGTTGAAGAGGCCTATGAGAGGGAAAAAGCCCAATATGCAGAGTTGGAGGAGTCGCTCAGAAGTAAGGGATGGTTAGTTTGCACTCTTCCTGTTGAAATCGGCACAAGAGGTTTCCCTGGGAGGTCAGCATACCGCCACTTGTCATCACTGGGAGTAAGAGGAAGAGATCTCCAGGATGAAGTTAGGAGACTAGGAGCCACAGCAGAGAAAGCCTCATGTTGGTTGTGGTGGAAATGCAATCAATGTAGCTGGAAGCCTTCGTCAGATGGGCAGTGATCTGGCCAATCACTGTTGACTTGCCATCAAGAGACCGTCCCAGGTTTAGGAGTCGAAACGGTTGCAGACGGGTGGTGACCTGGCTGATGACATCTGAGGAAGGCGTAGAGAAACATTTATCTGTTTATCGCAACTAATCTATAAAAATTATGAACAGAATCAGTGACAAAGGACAGCCTTGGCAGACTCCAACTCTCACTGGAAACTAAGTCAACCTATAGTTACCAATGCGGACCAAACTTACTCCAGTGAAACAGCGACTAAATGGCCCATATCAACAGGTCTGGAACACCTTACTCCCGGAGTATGCCCCACAAGATAGCCCAAGGAACATGAATGAAAGCCTTCTCTAAATCCACAAAACACATGTGGACAGATTGAACAAACTCCCATGCCTTCTCCAGAATCCTGTAGAGCGTATAGAGTTGGTCAAGAGTGCCGCGGCCAGGATGAAACTCACATTGTTCCTCCTGAAACCGAGGTTCAGTTACCGGTCGAATCCTCCTCTCCAGCACCCCTGCATAGACTTTTCTGGGTAGGCTGAGGAGTGTGATTCCATGATAATTGGAACACGTGTGTGTGTTTTGGCCCTGCAGTGCCTGGCGAGCTCTTAAGGATGTACCGTGCCTTCGCACAGAGGTTCAAGTTTCCTTGCGACCCAAGTAGAATAAAGGACAGCAAAATGAATGAATAAAGATAATGATGATCATCATCATCTTCTTCTTACGCTTAATCTGGGTCATCATTGTTAAAGTGAAATGAAAAGCAACCCTCCCAGACTCTCCTGTTACACATAAAATTATGTACATTTCATTATTAGGTGGTTATTACTTATAGATTCCGAGTTACATTCTGCTAAAAGTTTGACAGCTTGTAAAAGCCAGTTTGAAAAGGCTGCTGTTTTAGAATCAAGAGAACAGAATGTGAACCAGTCAGTTATAGATAACAGTGATAATAACAGTATACAGATATTAAATAACAAATCCAGTATAAACTAGTGAATCTCTTAATAAAATAAAAGCCAGTACACCTGCACATATTATATATATATATATACCCATGTCACACACGTCCCTGCTCCTTGCATCACAACCAGCCAGATTATTTCTGTATTCACCATCGTGTGGACATGAATAATCTACTACAACTTCTTGCAGTACAGTGGTGCCCCCTTTGTGTGGATTTATTACTTTTTTGTTTTGTTTTTTTCATGATGAGGAAGCCTTTATTAGTATTGGGCTTAATTTCCCTTTAATGACATGACGGCGAGAGGTGAGGAGATGATTTCTATCGTGTACCATATATGTGCGTGATGTTTGAGATGTTAGGCGGGTAAATGTGGACTGTGATTTGTTTGGGTAGAACACTGACATAGTGTGTACAACATCTCCATTAGGTGTATCTCTCGTCAGTTCTTTTAACCAATTGTGAAAGCTGTACTTCATTTAAGTGTGTGTGTGTGTGTGTGTGTGTGTGTGTGTGTGTGTGTGTGTGTCTGTGTGTGTAGGGAAGAAGGGATCAGAGTTGGGTGAGTATGACCCCCTGACCCAGGTTGACAGTGAGGATGAGAGTGAGGAGGATGACCTCGTGCTGAATTACCCACGGAACGGTCTCACCTCACACTCACATGCAGCCACGCTCAGACTAGGACAGGAAGGGGCTGAGCTACACGAGGAGGATGAAGAGGAGGAGGAGACCTGGAGACACAGCAGTGGAAAAGACAGGAGGAGTGAGGCGGGAAGGGTGGTTGATGAAGGGGTGGGGTTGGTCAGCGATGGGGCGGGGAAGAAGGAGAAGGTCAGGACTGTGATGCGCACAACGGCATTTATGGTTCCACTGATCTGCGCCACCATGTTTGTCCTGCTGTTTGCCTTCCTGTTGCCATGTCACAGAGGGAGGTCACACAGACAGAAGGAGTGGGAGACCAAAGTGGGACACGCAGGTGGTAAGATACACTTTCATTTTTATGATGAAGTCAAAAACAAACTTTATTTAAAAGCAGAGTTCTAAACAAGAACCACAGGATACAGGTTGGAGTCCACACAGTTACATGCTTCATGATGTAGAACATTTAGGAACAGCAAAATCTCGCACTGCATTCAACATTTATAACAGTGTTACATGCAGCAATGCATTCTGGGTCTAACATACTTCACTTGAGTTACACACTGAGTGTTTATTCACAAGCTGGAGGGTGTTTTAAATCAACCTACTCCAAGTAAATATATTCCACTCCCGCAGGCGTGGCATCACCTCCCATGGCATTATGGGATGTGGACGGCAACGGAGTGGAGGACTTAATAGTTGCAGTCATGACTATCAACAATAACAACCAGCAGATCAGTTTTTTCGGACTCAGCAAAGGTAAAACACTCACAGACTGTTTGTCTGTAGCTCAGTTGTAAAATGTCAGAATCCATCCATCCATCCATCCATTTCTCACTCTCTATGTAGAGTACAGTGTAGTAGCTCTGAATGGAGTGAACGGTTCAGTGATGTGGAATCGTTCTCTGAAGGAGTCGCTTTCCTCTGTGCAGTGCTCAGCTCCCAGCACCTGCCTGCTCATCACGTCAACACATCTGAGCAGTATAAATGCATCGACAGGTGAGACATTAATATACTTGGGTAGCATTATACACCAGCATGTAAAGTCTGTCTTCCTTTCGACTTTTTCCCTTTTACTCGGGAGTCGCCACAGTGAATCATCTGATTCGCACGTTTGATTTGGCAGAGGTTTTTACGTCGGATGTCCTTCTTGTCACAACCCTTTTTAGCAAGGGACAGAAACACGCTGACGACTTTGCAGCTCCTCTTTACGAAAGTCAGCAATGGTTCTTTTACATCAACCTCTCACCATAGACAGTGAGAGACATGGCCCGCCTTTGATAACCCAGTTAGCCGCACTGGGGGGGACAGTAACAACCCTGTGGAGAGTGGGACTCGAAACCCCAACCTTTGGATCAGCGATCCAGTGCCCTATACCACTAGACCACCACTGTCCGATTATACACCTGCATGTAAAGAATGAGCGTATATATCCGATATACATGGAGAGCAATTGTAATGACTGATTTACTGTATTTGTTTGTGATTGGTCCAGGTAAGAAGTTGTGGGAGGTGACAGCAGGAGCGGTGGAGTCACAGGCTGTGGCTGTTCCTGATTTGCAGGACGATTCTATACCAGACCTATTGATTGCTACTTTACCTGCAGATCAGGTGTCAAACACACACACACACACACACACACACACACCAGCTGATGTGGATTTGAGGGCTTAAATGAAGGGCTTTGTTTTGTTTTGTCTGAATTTCAGGAATCAGCTCTCTCTCTAGTCCTGCATTCAGGGTTGACAGGCTCTTTGATTGGCCAGCCAGTGAACTTTAACTTCACAGCACATGGGAAGCTGATTGGTCCCTTGCTGCATGAGACAGTGGTGGGAGCGTACTACATCCTGTTTGGTTTGGGTAAGAGGGAGTATCACTGTGATCTTTGAGTTAATACCTTTCAGAAAGTGCTGGACCTGTTCAGTACCCTTTCCCCCATTTATATACACTGATGTGTAGCATTCAACAGATATTTAGTACAATATATATTCAGTATGTAGTTGTATGAATAGTACAGTAGTGTGAGTACCATAGTATTGAATAGTCTGAACATGATCTTAGTTCAAAGTATAACCCATTCTGTAAATTCTGTTCAGTACACACTGATGTCACACATTAATTTCAGTACATACTGGTATGATCCTGAAAATGTAGTATGACAATAACCTTTTATCATCCTGTAGTATATACCAGTAGAGAAGAGTTTAGGTTATTTATATTATAAGAATGTGAGATGGTTATTCCCAGTTAAGATGCCGTGCAGTGTTAGCATTCGCGGTGCGGAGCGATGCAAACATGATGGGGCGGTGTTTTGTGTAGGTACGGTGGCGGCAGTGTCTCTGAGAGATGTTTATAAACGGGCGACAGGTTGGACAAACATTCCCTCAAGTCTCCGTATGAAGGACCCCGTGTGGGAGAAACAGAGCAAGAACAACTCATCTACACTTATTAAAATCTACAGGTGTGTAACACACACACACTTATGTACTCACAGTGCGATTCTTCTTCTTCTTCTTCTGTACACCGTCCAACTTCAACTTATTGAAGACTCTGACAGTTTTTGGCATAGGTTTTTACGTTGGATGCGCTTCCTGACACAACCCTTTAGCAAGGGACAGAAACACGCTGACGGCTTTGCAGCTCCTCTTTACGAAAGTCAGCAATGGTTCTTTTACATCAACCTCTCACCACACACAGTGACGGACATGGCTGGCCTTTGATAACTCAGTTAGCTGCACTGGGGGGGACAGTGACAACCTTGTGGAGAGTGGGACTCAAACCCCCGACCTTAGGATCAGCCATCCAGCGCCCTGATACCGCTAGGCCAGCAGCTACACTGATTGTGTACCTCTGAGGCTTTACAGTCTAACTGTACTGTAATTAAATAACCTTTTTAAGTCTCTCTCTCTCTCTCACTCTGTGTGTGTGTGTGTGTGTGTGTGTGTGTGTGTGTGTGTACACAGAGGCGCTGGTCAGGTTGAGTATTTTCTCCCTCTGGTGGCTGGAATATGTAATAACCACAATAACCTGGATGCAGAGGCGAACCGTAACTCCAGCCACAGTGACTGGGTGCTGGTGTGCAAGAACAGTCAGATCTCCATCATCCGAGAGAGAGACATCCACACCACCTGGACCATTACCTCCTCGTCTATACACAGGTCTGGGTATCGGTCTGAAAGTGTGCATATAAGAATGATTACCTGCTCTGCGTCCCTAAGCAGTGCATGTAGATTAAAATTTAGCATTATCTCATTCTTCATGCCATTAAATCATCAGATTATTAGCATAACATAACATGCATAACATGACTGGCACAAGGAGTCAATGTACTCAGAGTATGTTACACAAACCATAGCTATATCTAAGAATGCTGTATGATAGGCAAGGTATGCTAGTTTATCACAGCTAGCATGAATATGCTAACCTGTAATGTAAATGATTGTGTGTAGTCGCCCTGCTATTGGTCATTTTAACGATGATGGCATTCCTGATCTCCTCATCCAGCAATCTGTTAATGGCATCCGAAAGGTAATATGTGCACGAGCACACACACACACACAAATATTATTATTATTATTACTGTTATAAAGTTAAAATATTCTTTCTCAGGTTCAGATTGTTGACGGAGCTCGGGGGCAGAGCTTGTGGGAGGCGGAGTTTATCTGTCCCAGCCTTGTTCTGGAAGGTTCTACCATTCTCACCACATCCGGTCAGTCAGTGTTTCTCTTTTGGGCGGGTGATCTCCTTCCTGCATCGAAGAACGTTACAAAGGTAACAGTGTGAAAGAGGAATAACACACAGTGTGTGTCGGTGTGAGTATGTGAGTGATTATTTGGGAGTCTGCTTATATGTTGTGTGTGTGTGTGTGTGTGTGTGTGTGTGTGTGTGTGTGTGTGTGTGTGCGCGCGCATGACAGGTAAGCCCTCCGAAGCCAATCCTTCGTAGGCTATTCCTCCTTCACCCAGCATATCCCGCATTCCTCCAGGAGCTCACCACCACCACCGACACGGCACTCACAGCTACAGGTAACACACACACACACACACACACACACACACACACACAATTCATCTGTTCTTTGATCTGCGTATAAATCTACAGGAAAACTGCAGTGTGTTTGTGTGTGTGTGTGTGTGTGTGCATGCGTGTGACTGACCCCTCATCCTCACAGTGAGTTACGATGATGAACAGAAGGACGTTTCCTACATCATGGTCGTGTCTCGGCCTGTCTCGGGTCCCGGTCCCGGAACTCGGCTGGTGAAGAGTGTAAGTGTGAGAGCGTCTCTGATCAGCTCGACCACCGTACATCTGAGTGACAACAAACATACTCACACACACACCGCCTTCCAGATCAGCAAGTTCTTCAGAACACTGTACTTCAGACGCCATGTAAGAAGCATCCCGCAGTGCTTTATAAGCCCCGCCTCCTTCTCTTGTGGTGTGTGATGAACTCATTGTGATTTTTTTTTTTTTTGGATGTTGCAGTGAGGAGCTATAGGACATGGATCAAGATGTTCACACCAGTACCTATTTATTCATATTAATTTATTAAGACCATGATGGTGATACTGCTGCTGCTTGAGCGCCATTAAGAGGAGATAAGTGATGTTTTTATAATTATCATCATTAATGTGATCACAAAGTCAAAAATGAAGCTGTCACTCTACTCAAGCGGAGCCACTTCACTAATGGTAATGCTAATGCTCGCATAGCACTTTTAATGACAATGTCTACTGTTAGAATTTATATATATATATATATATATATATATATATATATATATAAACAAGTAAATAAATCAGATCTATTGCCTTGAATGAGCAGAATTTACTTTGAGCAGCTCTATTTTACTGAAGTGTAAATATTGCTGATGTGATCCCAAGCTCCAGTTCAGCAATGCCTTTTCTTCCCTGGACCACTGCAATTTTTATAAATGTCCTTTCTTTGTCTTTTCCAGTTTTAGATAAAATAATTGACCTGTAAATAACCTGAGTTACATTGTGTTGTCATGGTGATGGGATCCCACCCTCTGATCATGACATCATGAGGATGACTGGTTACCCAGACAGAAGTGCACAATGTGTGAGAGCATGAATGGGTGTAGATATTTGTGTGTGTGTGTGTGTGTGTGTGTGTGTGTGTGTGTGTGTGTGTGTGTGTGTGTGTGTGTGTGTGTGCAGGTGAGGTGTATGTGAGAGAGAGCAAGTGTGCTGTGTTTGAGAGGGAGAGAGGGGAGTAAGAGATCTGAATCTAATGTAAATTTGAAATTCAGACTAAAATTGTTTTTGCAAATCAGCTCAATCAGTGTCTGTTTATCTGAACAAACACACATATAGTATAGTGAGAAGGTTCCCCTGAATAACACTTATGCTATCATTTACAATGTCCATGCAGTGTAACAAGTGTAACTCATCGATAATAAAAGCTAAACACTGATAAACCATGGTGTGTGTGTGTGTGTGTGTGTGAAAGGGAGTATGAGAGTTTGTGAGTTATATGATTACTGTACCTCTTTGTGCTGTTGCCAGATTGGTTATTTTTGTTTACAGATAAAATAACCCGAATAAAACTCACCCCATTCACTCCCATCTCCAAAATCTTTCACTACACTGTGAGTTCACCATTTACATTTATTAAGAATTATTTTGTGCACTCAGTGTATCCTATCATGCATTGGGAAAAGTAGTGCACAGGAGATTGTCACTAACCAAGCGATATATACCATCTTGTTTACAGTTGGAAATTTTAACTTGCCTTATAAATGTAAGTAATTTTAGTAAATATATATAAAATTATTAAACCAAAGTGTATAACACATTATAAACATCAAGTACAATTAAAATAGTGATTATAAGAAAGCAGTAAAAACAAAGACGTCAAAGTGAGTAAGACTTAATAAACCTTAATACAATATATTAAGGTTACAGTGCTGTGAAAGAAGAAGAAGAGGCGGGAGGCGTGTCCGTAGGCAGAGAGAGAAGAGGAAAAATATGAGTCTAAGACTGAGAATAGGAACTTTGAATGTTGGAACTATGGCAGGAAAAGGTAGAGAGCTGGCTGACATGATGCAGAGGAGGAAGGTGGACATACTGTGTGTTCAGGAGACCAGGTGGAAAGGTAGCAAGGCTAGAAGCTTAGGAGCAGGGTTTAAGCTGTTTTATCATGGTGTGGATGGGAAGAGAAATGGAGTAGGAGTCATCCTGAAGGAGGAGTTTGTCAGGAATGTTCTAGAAGTGAAAAGAGTGTCAGACAGAGTGATGAGTCTCAAGTAAGAAATTGAAGGCGTGATGTTCAATGTTGTTAGTGCTTATGCCCCACAGGCAGGATGTGAGCAAGAACAGAAGGAGAGATTCTGGAGTGAGTTAGATGAAGTGATGCAGAGTAACCCCAGAGGTGAAAGAGTGCTCATTGGTGCAGATTCAATGAACATATTAGTGCAGGCATCCGAGGGGACGAGGAATTGATGGGCAGGTTTGGTATCCAGGACAGGAACACAGAAAGACAGATATTGATAGATTTTGCAAAACAGATGGAAATGGCTGTGGTGAATACTTTCTTCCAGAAGAGACAGGAGCACAGGGTGACTTATAAAAGCAGAGGTAGGAGCACACAGGTAGACGACATCTTGTGCAGGTAATGTAATTTGAAGGAAGTCTGAAAAATAGTAGTGAGAGTGTTGCCAAACAGCATAGGATGGTGGTGTGCAAGATGACGCTCATGGTGAGGAAGGTGAAGAAGGCAAAGGCAGAGCAGAAGACAAAGTGGTGGAAGCTGAAAAAGGAAGAGTGCCGTGTTGTCTTCAAGGAGGAGTTGAAACGGGCTTTGGGTGGTCAGGAAGTGCTTCCAGATGACTGGACAACCACAGCAAATGTGATCAGGGAGACAGGCAGGAGAGTACTTGATGTGTCTTCTGGAAGGAAAGTAAATAAGGAGACTTGGTGGTGGAATGAGGAAGTACAGGAGTGTTTACAAAGGAAGAGGTTAGCTAAGAAGTGGGACATTGAGAGGACTAAAGAGAGTAAACAGGAGTACAGGGAGACACAGCATAAGGTGAAGGTAGCGGCGTCAAAGGGCAAACAAAAGGCGTATAAAGACTTGTATGATAGATTGGACAGTAAGGAGGGAGAAAATGATTTATACAGATTGGCACTGCAGAGAAATAGAGATGGGAAGGACGTGCAGCAAGTTAGAGTGATTAAGGAGAGAGTGAGAAATGTATTGACTGATGACAGAAGTGTGCTGGGAAGACGGAAAGAGTACTTTGAAGAGCTGATGAATGAGGAAAATGAAAGAGAAAAAAGGGAAGTAGAGTTGACCGTTGAGGACCAGGAAGTAGCAAAGATTAGTAAGGGTGAAGTGAGGAGGGCATTGAAGAGGATGAAGAGTGGAAAGGCAGTTGGCCCTGATGGCATACCAGTTGAGGTATGGAAGTGTCTAGGCAAGGTAGCAGTAGATTTTCTGACAAGAAAATTCAACAAGGTCTTGGAGAGTGAGAGGATGCCGGAGGAATGGAGGAGAAGTGTTCTGGTGCCCATTTTTAAGAACAAGGGAGACATGCAGAATTGTGGCAACTACAGAGGCATAAAGTTGATGGACAGGCTGACATACGAGGCTGGACAAGATTCCCCATGGTCTATGATGTTTGCAGATGACATTGTGATCTGTGGTGAGAGCAGAGAACAAGTGCAGGAAAACCTAGAGAGGTGGAGGTATGCCCTGGGAAGAAGAGGAATGAAGTTTAGCCTCAGTAAGACAGAATACATGTGTGTGAATGAGAAGGACCCAAGAGGAACAGTGAGGTTATAGGGAGCAGAGATAAAGAAGGTGGAGGATTTCAAGTACTTAGGCTCAACAATCCAGAGCAATGGAGAGTGGGGGAAAAGAGGTGAAGAAGCGTGTGCAGGCAGGATAGAGAAAAGTGTCCAGAGTGATAGGAGGGTATCGGCAAGAATGAAAGGAAAAATGTACAAGACGGTGTTGAGGCCAGCGATTTGTATAGTTTAGAAACAGTGGCCCAGGGGAAAAGACAGGAGGCAGAGGTGGAGGTAGCAGAGATGAAAATGTTGAGGTTCTCTTTGGGAGTAACGAGGATAAATAGGATCAGAAATGAGTACATCAGAGGGACAGCACATGTAAGACGTTTTGAAGACAAAGTCAGAGAGGCTAGATTGAGATGGTTTGGACATGTGCAGAGGAGGGATGGTGAGTATATTGGTAGTTGGATGCTGAGATTGGAATTACCAGGCAGGCCTAGCGGAAGACCAAAGAGAAGATTTATGGATGTGGTGAAGGAGGACATGAAGGTAGTTGGTGTAAGAGAAGATGATACAGAGGATAGGGTGAGATTGAGGCAGATGATTCGCTGTGGCAACCCCTGAAGGGAACAGCTGAAAGGAAAAGAAGACAGTGCTGTGAAAGAAATCTATCCAGAGCCTCAAACTGAATTTAATAAAAGGCAGCAGTAAATCAGCAGCTCACTCCAGTACCAAGGAATCTTGTCCATGTTCACATTAATCCACTCATAGTACTCCTCTGTATTTAATTATAATCGTGAGTGAATTGTAGAGCTACTTTAGACAATGGGACTGTTTGTTCATGGATATGTAGGAACCACTCCAGCAGTTCCTGGAAAGGAAGTTGTGAATTTAGTTATGAACGTATGCCGTTAAAACATCCCGAATGGCGTTGCAAACTTCCTGTTGCCTTTACCACACATGGTGCAATACTATACACAAACACTTTTACATTTACATCTCAGATGCTCTCATGCAAAGAAATGTACACAACGATTTGAACTGGGCTTTTCATGTTCTCACTGTAATTATGTTGTTTCAGTGGGGCAGTGGTCTAGTGGTATAGGGCACTGGATCGCTGATCCAAAGGTTGGGGGTTCGAGTCCCACTCTCCACAAGGTTGTCACTGTCCCCCCCATACCCCCCAAACCCCCCCCCCCCCCCCCAATGCAGTGAAGTGGGTTATCAAAGGCGGGCCATGTCTCTCACTGTCTATGGTGAGAGGCATGTAAAAGAACCATTGCTGAGTTTCGTAAAGAGGAGCTGCAAAGTCGTCAGCGTGTTTCTGTCCCTTGCTAAAAAGGGTTGTGACAGGAAGGGCATCCGACGTAAAAACCTCTGTCAAATCAAACGTGCGAATCAGATGATTCACTGTGGCGACTCCCAAGGAAAAAGCCAAAAGGAAGACGGACAGACTGTAATTATGTTGTTTCCACTGGGTACCGCAGTTTCATCCCCCAGTCCAAAGACATGCAAATTAAACTAATTGGCTGTTCTAAATTGCCATAAAATGTAAGTGTGTGATCAATTTGGTTTGTTGGCCCTGCAATGGACTCATGAGCCGTTCAATGTACTTCTTCACTCAGAGTTGGCTCCAACCTCTGTGAACAATCAAAGGATAAACCCTTACTGGAAAATGAAATTGATAAAATATGTATATTTTTCACATCTGTTATGGCAGGGTGGGCAGGTGGTACAGTGCTAGATTACCGATCGCCCAAGTGAAGTTTATGAAAGAGAACCATCTGTGAAGAGGAGGCCACCAGGTTTCCCTCAGTGTCTTCCAGCCAAGTGATGGTTCTTCTGGAGATCTGTCCAGGGGGGTGCTGGACTTTTTCCCTGTCAGCTGGGATGCCCCCCCCAACCTTAATTAAGATTGAACGTTTCACAAAATGAATGAATCTTAACGGTTCAGAAAATGAATGAATGATATCTCACTATTAATTTTATATGTATAAGTGAATATTTCTGACCTGATTAATGTTATATGTATACTTGAATATTTCTGATCTGGCAACCTTGGGGTCTGTTCTGAGGTAAAATGGCGTCTCCTTTGTGGAATCGGTTTGCGAGACTGTCCCGGAATATCGGCGTGTTTCCGCGGACAGTGGTGTGTCAGAGCTCGGGAATAGTGCGGACACAGTGCCGGACCGCTGTGTACAGCTCCACTGGAGCCATTCTGCCAAAACCCAAGAAGGTAAGCATGATAAATCATTCGCCATTATAAGCAACTGAACCTGTCCCGTTTTACATAAAAATGGACTATAGTTTTGACATTTATTTCCCACCCGTATTCTGACCAAGCCTCGCTTCTTGCAGGCTGGTTGGCTGACGGATCATTCATGCGCAATGCAGATGTAGTCTAGACCAATCAGATTTCAGCATCGCATTCGACTATGCCAGTGCCATTGATAGCAGTTTGTGAACTAAAAATGCGGAAGTGATATATACATATATATATATATATATATATATATATATATATGTATATGAGAGAGATTTTCTTTCTGCTTTTCCGTTTTTTTTCAGGGGTCACCACAGAATGATTCGCATGTTTGATTTGGTTCAGAGGTCTTTATGTCGGATGCACTTCCTTTCACAACCCTTTAGCAAGGGACAGAACCACGCTGACGACTTTGCAGACACTCAGCAATGGTTCTTTTACATCAACCTCGCACCATAGACAGTGACACACATGGCCGACCTTTGATAACCCAGTTCGCTGCGCGGGGGGACACACACAACCTTGTGGGGAATGGGACTTGAACCCCCACCATGAGGATCAGCGATCCAGCGCCCTATGTGCGCGCGCGCGCACACACACACGTGTATATATATATATATATATATATATATGGTGTCCCAAAAATTGTATACAGTACACCTTTTAGCAGACGGAGGGGTTTTGTTTCTGCAAAAGGATTCCCGACCAAGTATTGAGTGCAGAACTCAACATAATTATTTGAAGGTTGACTTTTTTGTGTTAAAATCTCTTTTTTTTTTTTTTTTTTTTTTTTTTTTTTGGTCAGATGAAATATGCTAATTTTTTGAGATAGGAATTTTTGGTTTTTCTTTATGTTTTTTTGCCAAAATGATCAATATTAAAACAATAAAAGGCTTGAATTACTTCAGTTGTGTGTAATGAATCTAAAATATATGAAAGTCTAATGTTTATCAGTACATTACAGAAAATAATGAACTTTATCACAATATGCTAATTTTTTGAGAAGGACGAGTATATGCAAAGGGCAAAACTACGAAAAATAACTGAATTGGGGTGTGTGTGTGTTAAAGGAACAATGGTGGCTTATACCTCGTTTCACTGGAGCACAGCAGACTTATGGAAGCAAAAATGTTATCCTCAAACGTTCTGCAATTATTCCCTTATCTTCCTTAGCATTCCGTGTGATTCCGTATTTATTCCTTAGGTCTTCCTTCACTTCCGTATGCTTCCAGCAGGACAAAATATTCCGTGAACGTGCTTTTGAACATGTTCAAAACACATTCACAGAAAAAGCTTCTGTGAGTGTTCCCTTTGGTTCCATTGTCCTTCCGTAAATATTCCGTCATTTCCACAAATGGTCTGCGGTTTTTCCTTTTATACCGCAAGTGTTCCGTAACTTATCCACAAGTCTTCCCTCCTCTTCCGTATGGTCAAAAGCAGTGACTGAGAGAGCTACTCGACACACCACACACCATCAGCACCAGCATCAGACCAAACGCGTGCCGGGTGCTTTTCCCCGCACTTTGACTGTCCGCGCGCACGTGATCATCGGCATGAGGAGGATGATTATGCAGACCCGATCGAAGTCGGGTGTACCGTGAGTATTTCACCTTCTTCTGATTCACTGATCCACTGCTGATTGCGGCTTGCTTGAGACTTCGATCGGGTCTGCATGATCATCCTCCTCATGGCGATGATCACTTGCGCGCGGATGGAGTAAGAGAGCGCGCTGCACGCACAGCCATGTTTAATGCACCGCCTTATAATAAATGATCAAGCAAATACAAAGCGGTGTTCAGAGATCAGCACGTCTTAAACATGGGCCAAGTGCATGCTTTCATCCAGCACGGATGATGCTCTGAAACGCACCACACACAGATTAGATGAACCAACCTGAAGGGAGAAGAACAGAAATCTTCACCACATCTCAAGGTGACGCCTTGAAATGAAGCACTAGGGCTTTTAAAATTTTTTTTTACCTGGCCATCAAATGGACTAAGCTATTGTAGTGTATATAAGCTATTTGGCAGAATGAGTTTACTTGGTGAAATCTGCGTATTTATATGCGGAATCTGGTGCAAATTCTTTGATCTTTGCTGATTTTTCCGGATTGAAATGTGGTTACACCGGGTATTCATCAGTAATTCCGTGTTGAATGTAAACGTTCCGCTTTCATTCCGTGTATTTCCACAATCATTTTGAAGCTCTTCTCAAATGGATTAGTGCCGTAGTTATTCCTCGAGTGTTCTGTGCTTTCTGTGAATGATCCGTGAATTATCCAAAATTCTTCCTTTGCAATCCGTAGCTATTCGTACTTGTTCCACAGTTGATAAGTGGAATTTTCTGTACTTATTCTGAAATTGTACCGTAGCTTTGCCATACTTTGCTGTGTAACCCATTTAGTGCACTGGGGGGACAGCAGTGACAACCCTTTGATAGTGTTGCTTGAAGCACAACCTTGGGACCAGTGATCCAGCACCTTACCATCAGGCTTTCACTTCCCCGGACAGAATTACACATAAAATTAATTCATTTATAACACACTACTCATGTGATCATGATGAAACATGGCCATGCCCCCTACTACCTACCTCATATAATAATAAATAATTAGAACCATCAGCATGGGTTAAAATAGGGTGTTTTAGGAAAATGCTTGTGTGTGTGTGAATACATGTGAATAAATGCTTGTGTGTGTGTGTGTGTGAATACACACACACACACACACACACACAGTAGTGCTGACCATACGTGAAGACATGCGAAATTCCATGTTTAAAACATCATGAAGATGAAAACAATGATGGTGTGTGTATTGCAGACGGCGTTTGGAATGTTGAGGATCACAGTGGTAGTGGTTCCCTTCCTGTACATTGGAACTCTAATCAGTAAAAACTTCGCTGCGCTGCTGGAGGAGCACGACATCTTCGTCCCTGAGGATGATGATGATGATGATTAAATATATACAAGTGAGAAAATCCTACTACTGGAATGTTATTATTGAAGCAGTAGTGACTGCAAATAAATGCTTGTGGTGTGAACACTGCTGTCTCCTCTGTGTCTTCAGATGTGTCAACCTGCTGTACTCTTCCTGGAGAATATTTCAGATCTCATGGAGCACTTGGTTCATCTCAGACACAATAGCATGTGTGTGTGCATGTGTGTGTGTGTGTGTGTGAGAAAGAGAGATGTGAACAGCTCCTCATGTCTGTATGCACTGTATAATTAACAATAAACCAAAATGCTGGAGGACTCTGTCTCTCTATTGTCTACATTCAGGAGATTATAGGAAGTCTGGCACCTTACCAGTACAACCCCTGGCAAAAATTATGGAATCACCAGTCTTGGAGGATGTTCATTCAGTTTTTTAATTTTGCAGAAAAATGCAGATCACAGACATGACACAAAACTAGTCGTTTCAAATGCCAACTTTCTGACTTTAAGAAACACTAAAAGAAATCAAGAAAAAAAAAACCAATGTGGTGGTCAGATTCCTATAAAGTGAGAGTAGTTGATCGGCTGAATCTACTCCTCCCATTGGTTTATTGAACTGCTTCACGATACCAGGACAATCAACTTCAACCATCTTCTTTGTTTTGGAATCGAAGCGATGTCCTGTAGTAACGGGGTCGACTTTTGCGATCGTCGATAATGACATGTTGACGACTCTATTGTTGAACCATTTTACATCTGTGTACTGCTTCCGAGTTCTCTTTCTCGAGTTTAGCAGCTTCGATTGCATCTCGTCCTTTTTTCCTTTTTGCCTTTTGACATTTCATATCCTTTGATAATCTTGATGGACAGTCCCGCAGCAAAATATTTCACGACCGAAGAGAGAATTTCAGTAGAAAAGGTGGATCCGGACCGAGGAAGGGCGCCGTAACTGAAGGATTTTCATGTTGAAGGACTGACCAGTGTCGGCTGAGATTTCGTCTTGTTGCTCCGCTTGCGCTAGAATCAAAATGCGGTTGGCATTCGGGCGTGTTCATCTATGATAACGGCCGAATCTCCATCGAGCTCAATCACATCATCTGGAGGAGTCTCTTCGTCTAGATCTATTTCCTTTTCCATATTCACATCATCAGGGATGAAGTTGGGATCATTCACCTCGTCATCATAATCCATTTCTGTCTCGGATTCGTCACGATCGTCACGAGTGGCAGCTCGGCAGTTTCCACACTGATGTTTTTCCCGCCATAAAAAGTTCAGGGGGCGATTGATATACCGGCGGTGAAATTGAATAATGAGAGACATTCACCAGTCAAACTGACTCAACGATGATGTTTTCTAAATGACGAAATTGTGTCAGACTTCACCTCATGATCACTCACTTTGAATCGATAAATAACAACAAGATATTCCTCACAGAAAACAATAATGTTTATCATTGATGCTCGTATTGAGTTTCCATAAAAATGATAAGCATATTGGTATAAAAACACTTTTTTTTTTTTTTTTTGCAGGAATTCTACTATTTGTAAACGATGTTGTAAGTAATCACTGTTGACAGCCGAGCTTGTTCATACCCCTGATGTGAAGAAAATGTCACTCATAACATTTTTTTTAGTTTGTTTTTTTAGTAAAATGAACTCAATAAACTATTTCTGCCTCATAAAATTACAAAACTATCATTATTCTTCAATGACGATTTTTTTATGTGCATGAATCTCACCTGCGATTTGATCCATTGTGCTTTTAGTTCTGACAATTTGAAAGATGACTCACGGACGTCACCCACTCACGATGTCTCGAGCCTAACTGACAAAGCGCGGGAAAAGATGATGCAATACCAATCTCCGCTTCAACAGGAAACGTACCACATTCGTCACAGTCGTTCCCCAGATGCTCGTAGTGATATAGATTAAATTTTTAGGCTCTTAATTCTTGTGTGATGAATTAGTCACCGTCGGGCGTAAACGGTTAAGCGTCTTTCTTCAAGGAATGTTCTAACAGTTTTTGCTCCATGGCAAGATGCATTATCATCTTGAAGAATGATTTCATCATCACCAAACATCCTTTCAATTGATGGGATAAGAAAAGTGTGCAAAATTTCAACAGAAATTGTGCATTTATTGAAGATGTAATGACAGCCATCTCCCCAGTGTCTTTACCGGACATACAGCCCCATATCATCAATGACTTGCGGAAATGTATATATTTTCTTCAGACAATCATCTTCATTAATCTCATTGGAACAGTACCAAACAAAAGTCCCAGCATTGTCACGTTGCCAAATGCAGATTTGCGATTCATCACTGAATATGGTCTAGTGGTATAAGGCGCCGGATCGCTGATCCAAAGGTTGGGGGTTCGAGTCCCACTCTCCACAGGGTTGTCACTGTCCCCCCCCAGTGCAGCTAACTGGGTTATCAAAGGCCGGCCATGTCTCTCACCGTCTATGGGTGTGAAGCATGTAAAAGAACCATTGCTGACTTTCGACAAGAGTAGGCTGCAAAGCTGTCAGCGTGTTTCCGCCCTGCGATGGCCTGGCGAGCTGCTCAGGGTGTACTCTGCCCTCGTCCTGAGTTGGCTGGGATGGGCACCAGCCTCCCCGTGACCCTAATTAGGATGAAGCGGTTACAGAAAATGAACTGAACTGACACTGAATATGACTTTCATCTCGTCATCCACAGTCCATGAGTGCTTTTCCTTATCCCATTGTAACCTTGTTTTTTCCTTTTAGGTGTCAATGATGGCTTTCGTTTAGCATTTCTTTATGTAAATCCTATTTCCTTTCGGCAGTTTCTTACAGTTCGGTTTCAGACGTTGACTCCATTGTCCTCCCATTTGTTCTGCTGTACATTTTCAACACATATCGCTTTAAGTTTTCTGTCTTGATGTCTTCCTTGGTCTACCACTATGCTTGCCTTTAACAACCTTCCCAAGTAGTTTGTACTTGGTCCAGATTTAGACACCACTGACTATGAACAACCAACATATTTTGCAACACCGCGTGATGATTTATCTTCTTTAAGTTTGATAATCCTCTCGTATGTTTCAAGCCACATCTCTCATGTTGAGCCATGATTCATGTCCGTCCACCTGGTGCAACAGCCCTCCAAAGTGTGAGCACTCCAGTTTAATTGCAGATTAATGAGCAGATCTAACCTGATTCAGGTGTCAGTTTTGGGAATGGAAATTTAAAAGGTCCCCCCCCCAAATTTTCCCCCTCAAAACAGACTGATTCCATAATTTATTCCCCCCTGCGTGGTCTAAAAAGCAACTGTTACTGACTAAAAGAAATCAAGAAAAAAATGTGGTAGTGTTTCTTAAAGCCAGAAAGTTGCCATTTGAAATGACTAGTTTTGTGTCATGTCTGTGATCTGCTTTTTTTTCTGCAAAATTAAACAACTAAATGAACCTCCAAGACTGGTGATTCCATAATTGTTGCCAGAGGATGTAGTTGAGCACTGAGCACATTAAACTACTCCACACACTCACCAGAGTAAAGGAGCTTCACCCACTTCCCAAGTCCCACAGAAATAAAAGCGGGCCCATGCCCGGTGCCGCAAGTAATCCACCCACCTGAGATCAGTCACCCTTCTGTACATGGTAAAATAGGGTGTGGATACTCTAAGGCACCCAAGTGTTTCAAACCTGTGAGGTTTCCTTTTCATTCATCAGTGAAACCAATAGAATTAATTAAAATGCATCAATTCCTGTGAAAATTTGTCCGATTTTGTCACAGTGATGGAATGTTACTGAATCTTTATGACCACTGTATTCCCTACATGCTGGTTATTATAACATGAGTAATGAGCAGGGTGGGAGTAAATCCCTGCCCACAGATGTGTATTTTTTGTGTTTGTTTTTGTTTTTATGATCTCAGTTTCACCACAAAGCCACAATACCACATTAATTTGTGTTCCTGAAAATATGCATAAAGTAAGAGTGGGTGTGGAGCTTGTAGGAGGGGTGTTGATTCTAATTAAATCCTGTTACAGTAAGTTATTTTAATTCAAGTCTTATAATAATAGGTGCTAACAGCATTATAAAGGTAGGAGTGGGTGTCATGATGTGTAGAAGTTGGTGCTGAACCTAATTACATTCTTTCCAGGTCTCTAAAGTGCTTTAATGGAAGTCTTAGAGTATGAAAATAGGTGCTAATATATAGTATAAAAGTTTGAGTGGGTGTGGTGATGGCTAGGAATAGGTGTTGATTCTAATTAAATCCTTTTCAGGTGTGTAAAGGATTTTAACTGAAGTCTTAAATTATGAAAATAAATTATATTATTTACTATGACAAAGGTAGGAGAGTGTGTTGATTAATTATGCCCTGTTGAAGTGTGTAAAGTATTTTAATTGGAAGTCTCATAGTATAAAATCAAATGTAAAACATTCATGAAGGCATTAGTGGTTGTAGTGAAGGAGTGGGTGTTGGTTCTTATGACATCCTTTCAGGTACAGTGCTGTGCAAATGTTTTTGGGCCCCTTACTGAATTTTTTTTTTTTCACCTTTGCCACACTTGACTTTTTCGGATCATCAAAGAAATTTAAACATTACACAAAGATAACCCAATTATTTTTTAAAAATGCAGTTTTTCTGTTGTGATTTTATTAGTTAAGAGAAAAACCCTATCCAAACCTACATGAGCCTCGGTGAAAAAGTAATTCCCCCCTTGTTAAAAGGTGAAGTAATTGTGATTAATCCTGTTATTGGGGTAAAACTGACTTCAATTTCATGGCCACACCCAGGGCTGACTGCTGCCAGACATTTCCAGTCAGGAGATCCCTAACATAAAATCTGTCTGACAAGGTGAGGTAGGCCATACTGAACACACATCATTCCGTTGATGCAGTGAGCTTCAAGAGGAAACAAGAAAGAAGATTATAGAGATGTATCAGTCTGGGAATGGATACAAATCATTGGAAAATCTTTGTTAAACCATACATTATGATTTTAAAGTGTTTTACACACCTAAACCGGATTTAATTAGAATCAACCCCCACTCCTGCCACCACCACACCTGATGTACCCCTATACATTATAGCACCAGTTTCTATAGTTTAATATTCAGTTAAAATACATTACAATGTTTACATAACTGAACAGGGTGCAATTTGAACCAACACCTACTCCTGCCATCACCACACACAGGTACCCTTATACATTATCTTCTTCTTCTTCCGGTTGTTCCCTTCAGGGGTCGCCACAGCGAATCATCTGCCTCCATCTCACCGGATCCGTTGCATCTTCTCTGACTCCAACTACCTTCATGTCCTTCACATCCATAAATCTTTTCTTTGGTCTTCCTCTAGGCCTTCTGCCTGGTAGTTCCAACCTCAGCATCCTACTACCAATATATTCACTATCCCTCCTCTGTACATGTCCAAACTATCTCAATCTAGCCTCTCTGACTTTGTCTCCAAAACGTCATACTTGAACAGGATTTAATTAGAATCAACACCCACTCCTGCCATCACCACATCCACTGCTACCCTTATACGTTATACCACCTGACATTTATGCATATTTGCATTTGTTATCATACCTTATGATTTTAATTTAAGTGCTTTACACACCTCAACAGGAGGCAATTAGAATCAACACCCACTCCTACCATCACCACACCCACTCAAATCTTGATACATATTAGCACCTGTTTTTAAACTTTAAAAAAAAATAAAGCCAAATATAATATTCATAAATTCCAATTAAAATACTTCCACACATGAAGTTGCAATTAGAAGGAACACCCACTCATACCCATCACCACACCTGTATTATGAATATTTGCATTTGTTTTCATTTTCATACTTACTTCAATTAAGTACCTGAACATGGTATAATTAGAACCAACACACACACACACCCCTCCTACCCAAATATTATTTTTACATTAACAACCATATATAGTGGCTAATGGCAGGCAATCAATAGCCACATTAGGAAAGTCGGTCTAAGATGTAGGCCTATGGGCTAGGACTAGAAGCCATTTTATATATATATATATATATATATATATATATATCGTCTATATACAGGGATTCCTCACTATTTCATGCTTCAGTTTCTGTGGCTTCAGTGCATTGCT
>CM045731.1:72931416-72993916 GCA_024760905.1 Plotosus lineatus
GTGTTTGTGTGTGTCTGTGGTGTATTCAGTACCTGTATGCATGTGTGTGTGGTGAATTCAGTGCCTGTGTGTTGTATTCAGTACCACTGTGTGTGTGCGTGTGTGTGTGTGTGTGTGTGTGTGCGTGTGTATTAATTACCAGTGTGTATGTGTGGGGTGTATGTGTGTGTTTGTGTGGTGTATTCAGTGCGTGTGTGTGTGTGTGTGTGTATTAATTACCAGTGTGTATGTGTGGGGTGTGTGTGTGTGTGTGTGTGTGTATTCAGTGTGTGTGTGTGTGTATTCAGTACCACAGTATGTGTGTGTGTGTGTGTGTGTGTGTGTGTGTGTGTGTGCGTGAGAGGGAGAGAGAGCGAGAGACAGAGAGAGAATTTAGTACCTTGTGTGTGTGTGTGTGTGTGTGTGTGTATGTGGTGGGGAAAGTATCCAGAACCAGTGTGTGTGTGTGTGTGCATTCAGAACAAGTGGTTGTACTTTGTGTATGTATTCAGGACCACGCTGTGTGTGTATGTGTGTGTGTGTGTGTGTGTATCTGTCTGATGGATTCAGGACCTGTGCACGTGTGGTGTATTTAGTACCAGTGTGTGTATTCAGTAACAGTTTGAGGGTGTGTGTGGTGTATCCAGTACCAGTATCTCTGTGTGTGTTGTATTCAGTACCAAAAGGTGTATGTGTGTGGTGTATTCAGTACCCCCGTGTGTGTGTGTGTGTGTGGTGTATTAAGAACAAGTGGTTGTATTTTGTGTCTGAATTCAATACCTGTGTGTGTGTGTGTGTGTGTGTGTGTGTGTGTGTGTGTGTGTGGTGTATTCAGTACCTGTGTGTGTCTGAGTTCAATACCAGTGTGTGTGTGTGATGTATTCAGTACTTATGTGTGTGTATTAATTACCAGTGTGTGTGTGTGTGTGTGGGGTGTGTGTGTGGTGCATTCAGTACCACAGTATGTGTGTGTGTGTGTGTGTGTGTGTGTGTGAGAGAGACAGAGAGAGAATTTAGCACCTGTGTGTGTGGTGTATTTAGTACCTTTGTGTGTGTGTGTGTGTGTGTGTGTGTGTGTGTGTGTGTGAGAGAGAGAGAATTTAGTACCTGTGTGTGTGTGTGTGTGTGAGAGAGAGAGAGAGAGAGAATTTAGTGTGAGAGAGAGAGAGAGAGAGAGAGAGAATTTGGTACCTGCGTGTGTGCGTGCGTGTGCAAGTGTTGTGTTAGATGCGGTTGTGTAGTTCCCGTTCCTCCTCCAGGGCGGCGATGGCAAGTCGCAGATGTTCCCGAAGTGTCTGAACCTCTTGTTCACTTATCTCCTTCATCACCTTCAGCTCCCCACACACATCCTCATATTGTGTACACACACTCTGCTTTTCCTACATACACACACACACACACACACACACACACACACACACACAAACAGGTCCTAAATTCGGTCTTACACCCCCCCCCCCCCACACACACACACACTAAACATGTACACCAATGTAATATTTGTCATTTGTATTTACAGACGCTCCCCGACTTAGTTTTTGTTTGAATCCGGACGGCTGAACGCAAGTTGAAAATGAACGCAAGTTGTTACTGTATGTTCCAATGACATGACATATGACATTCATACTGTACTATACATCCACAAATACCATTACCGTATCCCATAAAACACCCCTAAATCAATTATTATAAACATAACATTGTAAAATAATATCAAATATCAACATTAATTTCAAGCAAAATAATTTCAAATAGATAAATTTTAATCAAATTCACTCATCAAATATGAAATACAGTATCAAATAAAACCATTAACATTCTCTATGATGCGATCTTTCTGCTTGTAAATGGTTACGATGGTCGACGGATGGTCACATTACATGAAGCTGAGCCGAGTCACTTTACATGAAGCTTAAAACAGCCAATCAACACTTACAATATGTGAGGCGCTCAACACCGAAAGTAGTTTACTTGCTTGTGCTTGACACAAAGTGCGGGTTATACGGACTTCCGGTCTTTCAAGTGAGCAAGGGCACCGTTGAATACTCGTTTAGTACTCAGCCTGCACTCAAATGAATCACCAGCAGAGTGGAGAGTTCTCTTTCTTTTCTGGATTCGGGTTTTCATTCATCTTACAACTCTCTTTGCTTAACTGAGTATGCATGGTAGATTGTGCTGATCTGAGCAGATAGTTAATTCATCTCTGTTTATGAGACTTGCACCCATGCTAGTAAGCTTACGCTTCTGACCAGCCATATTTGCTTAGGGTTACAAAAGTCCGCAAAACAGTGTAAACACAAATATCACAGAGACGATTTCTTAACACAAGGGTAACACACTATATATATATATATATATATATATATATATATATATATATATATATATATACACACACACACACATACAGAGAGAGAGAGAGAGAGAGAGAGAGAGGACTTTCTGAGTAGATCCTTCCGTCGGAGAGTGCTCAATACTTTTTGGTAGAGCAAATAACAAAAATAAAAGGACAGGACAAAGACTTTCTATTGAAACTCCATTTATCACTACAGATCTGTTTCGAGGGGTGGTGAAACCATCCTCTCTCTTCAGGTGATTATAGAAGAAGTTTCTTATTTAAATAGAAATTTCTTCTATAATCACCTGAAGAGAGAGGATGGTTTCACCACCCCTCGAAACAGATCTGTAGTGATAAATGGAGTTTCAATAGAAAGTCTTTGTCCTGTCCTTTTATTTTTGTTTTTATATATCTATATATATATATATATATATATATATATATATATATATACACACACACACACGTTCAGTTTGTCGTTTGTAAACAATAGACGCAGCGTCATTATGTCAGCGTACTACGTATGTATGTCTAAACTCAAAATTTGACAAAAAAAAAAAAAGTTTTTTTGGAAAAAAAACAAACAAAAAAAACGTTACATCAAAAAAATCTAAAACGAATGAACGCAAGTCAGGGAGCGTCTGTACATTATTACTTTGTATTCAAACCCCCCACACACACACACACACACGTGCACACATACTGTACCATGCTGAGAAATTGCACTTCGTTCCTTAAGCACATGATCTCTTTGTGTAAATACTCCACCTCATTGTGTTTCACTCTTAGCAGCACCTACACACACACACACACACACACACACACACACACACCTCGTGTCGAGTGCACTGTGGAGCTGTGGTAATCTGAGTGGGTGGTGTGAATGAATAAATTTGAGATGTGACATCATTGTGTGCTCCCACATGACAGGTTCTGGATTACTGACGGGTTCAAGTCCCCATCTGAGCCAGCTGTTATCTGATCAAGGCCTTCACAATCAAGTTACTCAGTATAAAAATGATAAATGTAAATGTCGACCCAATGTAAACTTCAGCTACAAAACATTGATAAAAGAATTGTGTGCAGAAATAAACCCCAAACTGAAAGCCTGTGGTAAGACTGGAACTTCACACAGCAATTAATGGAGTTGGAACCCGAGGTGTTTAATTCTCATACAGAGAGGAACTGTATACGTTTTCAACCTGAACTATAAATATCAGCTGCCATCAATCAATAGGTCATACTGATGTAACAGTATTTAAAACATGGTGTTTAAAACATGGTGTTGTGTAAAAGCAACTTCAGGCTGTTAAGGTTTTGCCCAATGATTATAAATTGTAAATTATGAGGAAGGTGAGATGAAAACGACACATAACCTAGTCCCTTTAACCCGACACTGTTGAGTACAAACCTCCAGTTCACACACTGATCTCCCCTTGTTGCCATCGAGCATGACCTCCTCTGACCTCTGACCTGTAACGAACGACCGCATACGCTGGATCTCCTCCATTAAACGAGACTGAAGCTCCTACGGAAAAAAGATCAACAGGATCATCATCAATGCACACAGTATGACTTCTGGACACACCCCACCTCCACATCTACATCACCCCATCACCTGATTTTGTCTGCGCAGATGCTCAATCTCTCTTTCCTTCATGCTGATCTGTCTTTCTTTCTCTCCATTGTTCTGCTGTTCTCTGTTCAGTTCCAGACATTTCCGAGAGTAATGGTCTGATAAACCATCCAGTTCTCTCTTCAAAGACTGAAGCTCCTGCCTTCTTACACACACCAAAAAAACAAACAAACAAAAAACCCCACAAAAAACAGGCTTTTTACAACTTAAACTGCTCTTGAACCATATGTGTGTCTGCTCACTGTTGCGGCTCTCGAACCCGTGTGTGTGTGTGTGTGTGTGTGTGTGTGTGTATACTTACTGTTGCTGCTCTTGAACCGTGTGTGTTCCTGCTGTTTGGGTTGTAAGGTATTTAGATTTCTGTCTTCTTTCCAGTTCTTCTTTGTGAGCTTTTCTCAGGGCTTCCATTGCTAAAATACACACACACACAAATGGAGAGAGACAGAACCCAAATCAACATTCAAACACCTGAACCAGAATAAATGGCCCAGTCAGAATGAGGAGGCAAAAAAAAAAAAGACAGAGCGCTCCAGCGAAAGTCAAACAGAACTCAAAAGGAGGGAAGTCTCTTAAAGGAGGCAGAAATACAGAGCTAGATATTATGAAAGAGAGAGTGTGTGAAAATGAGTGAGTGAGAGCGTGAGTGTGTGTGAGAGAGAGAGAGAAAGATAGAGCGAAAGAGAGAGCGCGTGAGTTTGTTCTCTGACCACGAGCCGTAGCTTGAGTCTCCTCGTTCAGCAGTCTCTCTTTCTCTCTCTCCAACTCAACGGTCTGACGTTGATGTTTCCTCTGCAGTTCCTCCAGCGCATGTCTGTGAGCATGCTCCATCTGCCCCAAACTCACATTGCAATACTGACACACATATTCCCCACCCTCAAACACACACCCCTGCACACTCACACCCCCTTCACCCCGGACACACTCCGCCTGCCACATCAGAGATGCCACCTGGTGTGTGTGTAAATATACATATGCACGCACACACACACACACACACACACACACACACACACACACACACACACACATCATACAGACAGAGAGAAAGAGAGAGAGAGGTAAAGCTTACTGAATAAGGGAACACAGTTCACTCTCCCTTCTCTCAGTGAACTGCAGACAGATAAATTACTGACACTGATAAAAATAAAAAGGTTTTGTTATTTCTGATACCTGATATAAGTAAAAACCCTCATATAACATTAATTCAAATAGAACTGTATAAAAGATACTGGGACCAAAGACCTCCACCACAGCTCACCTCCATTTGGATCAGCTGATTACGAGTTTTACATTTTTAGATTAGCGGTGTGACAAACTCCACAATTATAGCACTCACATTTTGAAAGAATCCATCTTCATTCTCAACATTTCTTTATTATTCAGATACCAATTAATCCCTAACTATCTCATATCAGCATAAGAATCTATATGTCGAACCCCAGAGCTCAGGTTGGATTTTGTTCAGATTCATTTTTGTTGTGTTTAAGGTACCAAGTTCTACTTTGATTAGATAACACACAAAAGCTACTCTTGTAAATATGATGTTCACCTCTTTGTGGACAAAATACTCAGGAGAAAATAGAACCTCATTAATTATAAAAACAGTTCATCATTCTCTATAGGACAGAGAAACAGAGACGGAATTCAACATGATCGGCCTCAGCAAGTTTTCATTTCATCTTATCCCCAGCAGCATCTATATATGTATTTGTTTAATGATAACATGACTGGTATGTTTAGGATCAGCCATTCAGCAAGCACGCTCATCACCACAAGCCTCTAAATCCTTTAAAAGAAACAAAGAACACTAATCATGCACACACACACACAGAGTTGACATGGTTCACTGTACAGACACTTTCCGACTTATGTTCATCCAGTTTTTTAATTTTCTTCTTCTTCTTTTTCTTTCAGCTGTTCCCTTCAGGGGTCGCCACAGCAAACCATCTGCCTCCATCTCACCCTATCCTCTGTTATCCTCTGTATCTTCTACTCTTACTCCAGCTACCTTCATGTCCTGCTTCACCACATCCATAAATCTTCTCTTTAGTCTTCCTCTCGGCCTTCTGCCTGTTAGTTCCAACCTCAACATCCTACTACCAATATACTCACTATCCCTCCTCTGAACATGTCCAAACCATCTCAATCTAGCCTCTCTGACTTTGTCTCCAAAACATCTTGCTGTCCCTCTGATGTACTCATTCCCGATCCTATCCATTTTTTGATTTTACAGTTTAAAAAAAAAAAAAAAAAAAAAAATTTGAGTTTAGACGTACCTACCTAGTACGCTGACGTAACGACGCTGCGTCCATTGTTTACAAATGACAGACTGAACGTGCCCCTCCTTCTTCCCAGTTCATATATATATATATATATATATATATATATATATATATATATATCTCGTCATCTCTGTGATATTTGTGTTTACACTGTTCTGTGGACTTTTGTAACCCTAAGTAAATATGGTTGGTCAGAAGCGTAACCCTACTAGCATGGGTGCAATCTTACTGATGAATTAACTATCTGCTTGGATCGGCGAAATCTACCATGCATACTCAGTTAAGCAAAGAGAGTTGTAAAATGAATGAAAACCTGAATCCAGAAAAGAAAGAGAACTGTCCGCTGTGCTGTGATTCGCATCAGTGCAGGCTGAGTACTCAACCAGTATTCAGTGGCACCCTTGATCACTTGAAAGACCGGAAGTCCGTGTGTATGTATGTATGTATATATATATATATATATATATATATATATATATAAAAAACGATGTATATATATAAAATAACAGAACTGGAAAGAAGGAGGGGCAGCACGTTCAGTGTCTGTCGTTTGTAAACAATGGACGCAGCGTCATTACATCAGCGTACTACTTAGGTACATCTAAACTCAAAATTTGACTTTTTTTTGGAAAAAAAAAATGTAAAAGTGAAAAAAACGTAAAACGGATGAATGTAAGTCGGGGCGCATCTGTGTGCGCGCGTGGGTATCTTCTTTCTTCTTCTTCATATATATATATATATATATATATATATACACACACACAATTTTTTTATTACACAGCAGTAGCACTCTGAAGAACATGCACGCACGCACACACACACACACACACACACCAGATGAATTAATTTGCAAAGTGTGTTTGCAAATTTATAAATCATCTGCACACTCTACCTCCCTCTGCAGCAATCCCAATGCAGAAAGTGACTCCATGGGTTTTAAAGGCAGACGCTCAAACTTCTCCCACTTCCTCTCAATCTCCTCCTCTAGACGTTTCTGTTCAGGAGTTTTCCTTGGCCAATTGCATGTTGCCATTGCATCCCGCTGTGTATGTCTGCTCTTATCCTCCTGACCCTGGCTGTGCTCATGCACTTGCCCTTCCCCTGCCTCCCTCTGATTGGTTTGTGTAGATAGAAAAGGTGCGGCAACAGGAGAGAGCTCGACGTAGTCGAATTTGCGCTGGGTGGGAGTGGATTCGGATCGGTGGCGAGATGGCTTGTGACGAGGGTTCTCTTTATCAGAAGAACTGTCTGGAAGTCTGGAAGAGAAACCCAAAGATGGCATTAAAGGGAGAGGGGAAGTGAAGGAGGGTAAGAGGGAGGGAGGGAGAGTGAGTGTGTATTACTCACTGAGTAAGATCTGGAGTACTGCTCGGTTGGATGTTTTTCCTTAAAACTTCAATCCAGTTCCTCCTGATTCCCACAGTCATAGCCGAGAGAGTAAACACACCATCCTCTGTCTAAAAGACAGACAGCAGAGGGACAGAAAGACAGTCAGAAAAACAAAAGGTCCGTGTACATAAGTATTATCCTTTCAAACTGTGTGTGGGGAAACAAACAGAATAAAATAATAAGTGTGTATGAAAATGTGTGAGTGAGTGTGTGTATGAAACCTGTATCTGAAAGCCATAGTTTTTCTCCACATCAAACTCAGAGACTTTCATACATGAACGGAGATCGATCTCTCCATCTAGCTCATCCTTCTGCAATAGAGAGACAGAGAGAGAGAGAGGTGTAGAAAGTGGAGTCATCATTAGTTTTAAAAGTTGCAGAAGGAGAAATTGAGATGTGTGTGCGGGCACGCGGGCGCGCACACACACACACACACACACACACACACACACACACACACACACACACACACACACACACAGACACACCTCCTCTGCTCCAGGGTCTCTGTAGTACTTCAGTCCAGCATCCGTTAATACAAACCAGTGTTTCTTCCACTACACACACACACAAATGTTAAAAAATGTTAATGAGATAGTGTATAATAAGGTTTGACATTTAATTATAAAGTCTAAGAACTTCAATACATATGAAATTGAAGTAATTTGACTTTGTTTAGCTCAAACAAGAACACAAATAAACACACACCTCTCCACTTTCGTGCAATTTGGACATCCATCCTTTCTTAAAGTTCAACAGATCAGGCTGAGAGAGAGAAGGGGGAGGGGTTAAAACTTACCATACATGCATAAAATACAAAACACATTCATTATGGTGTGCGTAAACATGATGTTGCAAAGTAATAAAATTAACAGGAAACTCCAATGATAAACCAAACAAACCAACCAGCAACACACACAGGTTAAATTGACAACTCTGAGCAACAGGCTCACTTGCGTGCGTTCATTCTAAACTTAAAACAGTCATCATTAATGGATAATGGAGGGGATTAATAGATTGTAAGTATACAATAACATTATTACTGATTAATCCCAAACTCTCATCTGATTAACAACACAGCACTGCGGATGCTCACACTACAACTAGGAAGTCCATATCACAAGGAGAAATAAACACAGTATATTCACATCTCCAGCCATAAAACTCATGAATTAATTAATTAATAAGTAGCTCCTTCCCGCCACTCCCTCACTCCCACTCCCTCGCGCTTCCTCCCTCCCTTCCATCCGCTCCTCCCTCCCTCTCTTGCTCCTTCCCTCACTCCCTCCCGCCCTCTCTTGCTCCCGCCCTCTCGCACCCTCCCTCCCTCGTGCTCCCCCTCCCACCCTCCCGCTCCCCCTCCCACCCTCGCTCCCTCTCCCGCTCCCCCTCCCACCCTCGCTCCCTCCCTCGTGCTCTGCGCTCCCCCTCCCTCCCTCCCTCGCACTTGCTCGCGCCCTCCCTCCCTCGCACTTGCTCGCGCCCTCCCTCCCTCGCACTTGCTCGCTCCCTCCCTCGCACTTGCTCGCTCCCTCCTCGCACTTGCTCGCTCCCTCCTCGCACTTGCTCGCTCCTCCTCGCACTTGCTCGCTCCCTCCTCGCACTTGCTCGCTCCCTCCCTCATTCCCGCCCTCCTACACTCCCTCCCTCCCTCCCTTGTCGCCCCCTTCCCTCAACCCTCCTTGCCCCCTCCTCCCTTGTCGCCCCCTCCCTCCTTGTCGCCCCCTCCCTCAACCCTCCTTGCCCCCCTCCCTCGTTCGCTTCCTCCCGCCCCTCCCTCCCTTGTCGCCCCCTCCCTCAACCCTCCTTGCCCCCTCCCTCCCTCGTTCGCTTCCTCCCGCCCCTCCCTCCCTCCCTCGCCCCCTCCCTCCCTCCCTCGCACTTGCTCCCTCCCTCGCACTTGCTCACTCCCTCCCGCTCTCTCCCTCCCCTGCCCCCCTCCCGCTCCCTCCCCCTCCCGCTCCCTCTCCTCCGACTCCTCCTCCCCGCTCACCCTCCTCCCCCCTCACACTCCTTCCCTCTGGCTCCCTCACACACAGAATAGGACTATGAGTTAACATACTTTATTGCAGCACTCACACTTTGTTTAAAATAAAAACTTACCGTCATATTCTAATGATCCAGAAAGCAAACAGACAAATAATATAAAAAATAAAACAGTTAATGGTCCATGAGTGGCTGTTGGAGTGACACGCGTGAACCACCGTCTCGTGCTCTACTTGTTGATCTGCTAACTAAAGCCTGACGAGACACCGTCGCGCCCAATTTCGCCTTCATCACGCTAAACTTTATCAAAACCGCAAAAGAACAAGCGATTAAACCGTTAAAACAACAAAATAAACTCTGTTTTCAAGGCATAATCCAAACCTCTCACAACTTTTTCGCCAGGATTCGGTGGCCGTATGTCTCTTCCTGGGCGGTTCCCCAACAACTCAAGACAGAATCCCTCAATAACCAATGAGAAACCTCGCAACACGTCAGCCTCAGCGAATAAGAAGTGTGACAGAGCCGTGCGAGCGTTCACGACAACTTCCGGTGTTTCTCGCCTCAGAGGAAAGGAAACCAGTTGCTGTGGTAAAATTATTGCAGTAATTCTTATTAGTTTTTAAGAATTAAACATTTCCATCAAAACATAAAATCAGTTTAACAACATCTACATTTGTTTATAGGTTTATATTCTGATATTCTTTAAATTGAAATAAAGAGGTGGGCTCAGTGCTAAGTTTCTAAATATCAACATGACTTTTCTGAATGTTTATTTTTTCATCTGGAGCCTATCTTAACGAACCCTGGTTGAAAACAGAATGCCCCCGAATCGCTCCACAAACTATCACAGGGCCAACTCTCTCTCTCTCTCTCACACACACATTCAAACTAGCACCTCTAGTCAATTTGTACCAGTCAATTAGACTGCATGTAGAAGTGGAAGATCTGTTCTCTTTTCTGTTTGTGCAGAATGATTGGAACTTCAGAGGGTTTTTTGTTTGTTTTGTTTTCCCAGAAAAGCAACTTTAAGTTGGGAAGTAAGAAGGTGGCTGGTAATTACTGTGGTCTGAGAATTAAATTATGTATGTTGAAAAGTTTTTTATTTATTTTATTTTATTTTTTTACTTGTCCTAATGTGCATGGCTTTGGACTCTGGTAGGAAATTGGAATACTGTACATCAAAGAAACTAACACGGGGAAAACATGCAAGCTCCACACTCTTACCAAGACTGGTATTTGTACCCAGAACCACTACACCACTGTGCTGCCTTGCAGGTTTAAATTTATTAATTAAGTTTCGATAGAATGTGCCTATTTTTTAGATGGTTGTGTACTTTAGCAAGTACAGAATTTAAGTGTTGGTGTTTTCCAACAGCTCAGTGTCTTTAGGGTGATCAGTGATGTTTTCTGGATCCTTAACTTTGTAGTGTTTTATTCTTGTTTTTCGTCTGGTTTAACTGTAGCCTGTGTTAGTTCTCCCTGATGGTGCTCATTCATGTGCAGTCCAATACACCCACGCAGAGACTGATTTAATCTGACTTGCTTTTTTTTCTCTAAAGTAAAGGAATTTGAGGTATGTGTCTAGGCAGTGCTTTTGCTTCACACATATCACGCACTCAGTTTGTTCATTAGTAATAGTATGCAAGGCATGAGACTGTTCGACATATCACTCTATAAAAACAGAGAGATAGGCACCTGTTGAATTCTGTCATTCTTGTCTATCTTATTTCCCTTCAATACAAACACAGTCAATTCTGTCTGTCAGTCAGTCTCTGAAACTCACAGTATTATCTTTGCACATGGGATACCTGTGTGTGTGTTGAGGAGGGATTTTCTCGCTGATCCATCGTGTCATCCCAGGTGATGTGGGCAGGTTTCGTGTGGCAGTGGCTAAAGGAGGACATTGCCATAAATAATGTATTGTTAACAAACTGTGAAGAAACTTGTGCTTTAATCCATATGCCACAGTTAGCTTCTTTTTTTTTGTTGTTGGTAATTTCATACCTGGCAGGTTTGTATAACGACATTTTGTCTCTGGTTCCTCTTTCTGTTTGCTCCACCTGGTTTGACCTCACCCCGTGGAGGACCTTCTTGACCTTTGGAAGGTCAGCCATGATAGCATATTCCTCTCTGTTCAGACCTGATGAACCACTTGACATAACTGAATCTATTGAGCTCTGAGAAGAAGTGAGAGTTCTCATTAAAGGGAGGGGGCTTCTGTTATGGCAGGCAGGGCTATGGTAATCCTGATCCTTTCTCTTGTTCCTGTTACTCCAGGAAACATGGACAGGCTTCCGAACATCAACTTGCTTACTTTCACTGCACTTTCGAGAAGGAGAGTGGTTACGGGATATTGGTGGGCTGTGAAGAGAGTGGGTGGAGCTTTTCCAAGATTCTGTTATTGTTGTTCCCATGTAGGATGCAGGATCAATCCTGGATTCACTGACAGTCTTGTGCAATAAAGTTTGTCCCTGCTTACTTTTAGGAAAGTTACTGCACTCGGATCTGAAAAGTGATTGACTGGGTGGGTCATAACCTTGCTTTGAAGGGGAGGAACTTTGATTACAAGAAGACTGGTTTGATCCAGAGTATTTTCTGTGCCCTGATCTGAAGCACGAATGCTCAAGACGGTCATAACCTGGCTTTGAAGGAGAGGGACTTCGGCTAGAAGAAGATCGGTTTGATGCCGAATAGTCGCTGCTCTCTGATTTCTGAAAATGTGATCGACCAGGAGGGTTGTAACCTTGCTTTGAAGAGGAGGGATTTCGGTTATAGGAAGATTGGTTTGACCCAGGAGGATTGCTGCTCTCTGATTTGCAAAGATGTGATTTACCAGGAAGGTCAGACCCTCGCTTTAAAGGAGAAGGACTTCTGCTACAGGAAGATTGGTCTGATCCGGATTTCTGCAGTGATGATTCTTTAGGTGGAACATCATAGCTTGGTTTTAATTGGGGTGAGTGTCTTTTGTTGTCAGATTTATGCACTGAACGAGTGCTAGCTTCACTGTTTCTTCTTGAAGGGGAGAAGCTAATGCTGATATGATGCCACCGATTTGAAACAAGACTTGTCTCTGGTTGTCTGGCTGTCCCATACCCTTTTCTTATAGGTGAAGCACTACGCAAACCTTCAACCACTTTATGTAAAATTGGCTGGTTGTTCATCCTAGATGGTGAGGAATTCCGACTTTCACCTTTCTTCTGATTATGTGAGAAGTTTTTTATTTCTGTTTTCTGGATTTCTGATTGACCCCCTGTATTGTGGCTTCGCCTTACAGGGGAGGGACTTCGGGTTCTACTTCCCCAGCCACTGTTGGACTCAGTCTTCCGCAAACCAGCTCTTAGGTCAGCATATGGGCTTGCCCGGGACTGAGTTCGCTCATTGGCAGTGCTCGCAAAAGTTCTTAAGTTTTTCTTGCTGGCTTCAGATTTAGATGGATGGAGAAATGAGTTTGGATTAGGGCTCTTGGAATGTTGATTTCTCCTTTCTGAAGTGCCATCAATTCCATACCCCCAGTATGATAGTGAAGAGACAGATTCTGTCTTTTTGAGGGGGGAAGAACTTCGATATGAATATGATGAGCTAGAAAAGCTAGAATCTTGTTTGGAGGAACATAAGTTTCCTAATTTAGAGGAAAATGAATTTGATGCTCGGAACCCTTTTTTTTGTGTTGCAGCCAGTGATTCAGCCTGCTTAAATGGTGTGGGACTTAAAGATCTTGGACCTGCCTGGGCCTTCACTTGGATGCTGAGATCCATAGATTCTGGGGAGGAGTTTAATGCCACTGATGTCAAATCTGGATTCTGGATATCTGAGGTTCTCCTTTGTGAAGGAACACCAAGGTCTGGATTTCTGAAAGGAATGGTAGCTTTGGGCTCAGGTGTTTGGCTGCTTGGTAAAGGATGTCCCCGTTCCGCATGCCGATGGGGAGAAACACGCTTATTAGTGAATGTCCGAGCACCAGTCATAGAACCCAGAGAGAAATATCCATGTTCTCGATCCTGACTGATCTTTAAACTCACTGAGGACAGAGGGAGAGTAGATGGTTACACATTCTTCGTAATATTAACATTTTTAAAAAGTATCTGAAAGGAAAATGTGAAGGGTGGTGATGCATGGAACAATAACTCCACTGCAGTAAAGATAATAAAACTTGTTTCTAAAAGAAGAATCAGTTTAGCCTTTCTCAAGTGAATATTAAATAGCTAGCTGAAACCAGAACACCTTTAACTACACTTTCTGGCTTACCAACAATTTGAAACAGAAATATTCATCCATCTATTCATCCCCACACCAAACTATTTAGTCCTATTACAGGCATAGAGAAGCTGGAGCCTTTAACTCGGCCAATTCTGGGTGAAGGTGGTTACACCCTGAACTGGTTGCTAGTCTACTGCAGGGCCAACAGACACACACCTATGGGCAATTTGGAACAGCCAAGTAGCCTCGTGTGCATGTTTCTTGACCGTGGGATGAAACTGGAATACT
Source organism: Plotosus lineatus (assembly GCA_024760905.1). Lineage (NCBI taxonomy): Eukaryota > Metazoa > Chordata > Actinopteri > Siluriformes > Plotosidae > Plotosus > Plotosus lineatus. Next base: position 72,945,512 of record CM045731.1, read on the forward strand.
CTGAGGAAACCTACACAAGCACAAGAAGAGCATGCAAACCCCACACAAAAAGACCCTCACTGAGCCTGGACTCGATCCAAGGACCTTCTTGCTGTCAAACAGACACGCTAGCCATTATGCAGGCCAAACAGAATTATCTGTAAATGAAAAGAGTATGGTATAGGCTGTACCATACTTTTCCCGAACATTTCCTCATCCTGAGGTATTTTTATGTACCAACTGAGAGGATGACACCGGGTATTTCTAGCCATATCACAAACATTTAATGCAACACCGAGGAAACACCCTGATCATTACCATAGTGTTAACACATCCTCTGGTTCAGGATGTAACCAGAGCTGGACATGTGCAACAAAATGACGTTAGTGTCTTCATCATGATTCATTTATTCATTGAGATGTGTTAGCTAGCTGGCGAGTATTAGCATACTGTCATACATTCACATACATGAATACTTTTACTTCCTGTTTAGAGTATACTGTGTGGACATAAGTGCTTACACCACACACCCTCATATCTATACATGTAAACTTAATGACACACCAAAATCTTCATATATGGATTTAATTGCATTTTGTTCCATTAAAAAACAACAACATATGATACAGAAACAAATCTTATCATTGTTTGTCACCATCTGGAACAGAGGCGCAGCGGGTAAATCTGTCCCTATTCCGTGCTTCCTCCATTAATGATCGTGAATTGTTTTGGTGGGGTGGAGAATCCAAGCATGTCATTTTGCTGGTAGGAGGAGAGAAAAAGTGCTCATCTTCTTCATGACTCAAAGAGCTGTTGGAGGACGAGTCGCCTTCACAGTGACTGAGAGAGAGGTAAAACAGTATGCCTGTGATGTAAATAATGCAGTGTAAAATAAACTATGGTAACTGATAGAATGATTAAATAAAAATGTTCTATCTTTAAATGTATTTATTGTCCCACCTGTTAAAGGTGTGTTCGTTCTCGTCTTCACTTTCGTCTCCTTCAGACATGTAAAGGTCACACTCCGTACTGAGGATACACAGAGAGCCTCCACTCACCACTGACACTTCATCAGAATCCTGCTGAGCCAGCCAATCACAAACACGCAATCTTAGTCAGGTACAGTATTAGGGGCGGGGTTAAATGGTTTAATTTGAGATTAAACAAAGCCAAATATACATATTTACATTCATAGAGTACAGTGATATATTAAACATAATAGACATTATTAACTATTATATCGTTGAAAAAGCATGTTTAATATAAAATGTTATATTAAATAATAAATTGATGAAAAGAAAGATTTGAAGATGGTTGATAATATAAGCATTTAAGCATGCACACGCACACACACGTGTGCATGTGGTTGGGTTTGTGTTACGCCTCTGTAACCCGACCCAGGTGCTGCTTTACTTCATCATTATTTTATTTCTCTGCTGTTCCTCTTGCAAACCCCCATCTTTTCTTTTTATTTCACTCTCTCCCACTTTGTCTTCATCTTTTTCAGTTTCTTTCTTCCTCTTTTTAATCACTTTTTCATTCATTCTTTGCTCGTTCCTCTCGGTGTAACTGTGGACTGTATCACTTATGACCCTCCTTTAATTCATTTGTAATGTGAACTCACAGGTATAAACATCATAACTTTCCACCTTGGACGCATTCAGGATCTTTATATAACTATTATAATTAAAATCATAACCATGCCAAACACAGAAAGAGCACCTTCTGGATAGAAGCTACGCATCACGCCTGACTCATCAAGGCGAAGGTGAGGAGAAGAAATGACGTGTTGAAGGAAATACCTTCTTACTGTGAGTCAGTCTAAACTGTTTCTGGATAGGTTCTGTTTTTACTTCCCGTCGTATTCATTTCCACCTTCACCACCCTGTGTTTTTGCTTTAAAGGCCTCTAGGACGAAGTGGGGAAGTAACAATATTCTGTGTCTTTCACCGTGACAGTGAAAGAGGAAGTCCTCAGCGTGACTCAAAACAGTGAATTGAAGGCTGCACAGGGACAATTAGAAGACAAGCAGTGTATAAACTGGATTCCAAAAAAGTTGGGACACTATACACATTGTGAAGGAAAACTCAATGCAATGATCTGCAAGTGCAAAATTTCAATAGTTTTTTCCCCCAAATAGAACATAAATGGCAGGTCAAAAGTTTAAACTGCTAAAGTGTATCATTTTCATGGAAAAATATGTTGATTTTTAAATTTCATGGTGTCAACAAATCTCAAAAAGTTGGGACAGGTAGCAATAAGAGCCTGGATAAGTCAATTGCACTTATAATGAACAGCTGGAAGACTAATTACCACTAATGAGGTCCATTGGCAACATGGCTGAGAATAAAAAGAGCTTCTCAAAGTGGCAGTGTCTCTCAGAAGCGAAGATGGGTAGAGGATCACCAATTCCCCCAATGTTGGGCAGAAAGCTAGTGGAGCAATATCAGAAAGCTGTTTCGCAGTGAAAAATTACAAAGAATTTGAAGTTATCATCATTATCTACAGTGCAAAACATCATTCAAAGATTCAGAGAATCTGGAACAATCTCTGTGCATAAGGGTCAAGGCTGAAAAAGCCATACTGGATGCCTGTGATCTTCGGGCCCTTAAACGGCACTGCACCACAAACAGGAATGCTACTCTAAAGGAAATCACAGAATGGGCTCAGCAATACTTCCAGAAACCATTGTCAGTGAACACAATCCACCATGCCATCTGCCATTGCCAGCTGAAACTCTACAGTACAAAGAAGAAGGCATTTCTAATCAGGACCCAGAAGTGCAGACATTTTCTCTGGGCCAGGGGTCATTTAAAATGGAGTCTGCCAAAGTGGAAAACTGTTCTGTGGTCAGCCAAATCACGATTTAAAGCTCTTTATGGAAAACTGGGACGCCATGTCATCCGAATTAAAGAGGACAAGGCCAACCCAAGTTGTTATCAGCGCTCAGTTCAGAAGCCTGCATCTGTCATGGCATGAGTGCGTGTGGCATGGGCAGCTTGCACATCTAGAAAGGCTCTGTCAATGCACAAAGGTATATTCAGGTTCTAAAACAGCATATGCTCCTATCCAGACGTCGTCTTTTTCAGAGAAGACCTTGCATTTTTCAACATGATATGCCAGACCACATGCAGCATTAATTACAACATCATGTTTGCATAGGAAAAGGATCCGGGGAATGGCCAGCTTGCAGTCCCAATCTTTCACCTATAGAGAACATTTGGTGCATCATAAAGAGGAAGGCGCAACAAAGAAGGTCCAAGACAGTTGAACAGTTAGAGGCCTGTATTAGACAAGAATGGGACAGCGTTCCTATTTCTAAACTTGAGAAACTTGTCTTCTTGGTCCCCAGACATTTGCAGTCTGTTGGAGGAAGAAGAGGGGATGCCTCACAGTGGTGAAAATGGCCTTGTCCCAACTCTTTTGAGATTTGTTGACACCATATATTGCACATATTAAAATCAACGTATTTTCCTCCTTAAAATGATACATTTTCTCAATTTAAACTTTTGACTTTTCATTTATGTTCTATTAGGAATAAAATACAGTGGTACCTCACTTTACGAAACGCATTTTCCTAAAATTTTTGTCTCTGGATACGAAACAAGTTAACGTTACGAAAGCACCATTTTAAAAATTGAAACGCGCCATTCGAACAATGCACAAACTGCTCTCCTATCAATGACGTTCAAACATCTCGCGCCGCTGGCTTCCCATTGGCGAGAAGGGATGACGCAGCTACCTCCTATTGAACCGCATTTTACATGTAAAACGTGTGATTGGTTCCAGGGCCTCAATACTACCCCTAAACCCTTTAAAAAATTATAAAAGCATACCTTCTGCTTCAATATCGTACCGATGGTAGACGGGTTTGACCATATTCCTTTGCGATATCACTCAAGCCCGCTTCTTCTTCTCATGCGCACCGGAAGTCGTGCACACACATAAACACACACACACACACACACACACTCACTCTCCCATAATGCTTTTTCATGTAAAGGACAGAGTTACTGTTTTTTCATGCTTTATTTCTTGAACCAGGCTTTTAACCTTCAATAAACATTTGTAAGATTATAACTCTGCTAAGAAGACATGGTCAACACACACACACACACACACACACACACGTGTGATTTCCGGTGTGAGTGAGAAGAAGAAACGGGCTCGTGTGATATCGCAAAGGAATATGACCAAACCAAATTGGGAGCCTTGGAACGAATCACACGTTTTACATGTAACATGCTGTTCAATTTATGAAAAATGCAGGTTACGAAAAAAGGCTCTGGAACGGATTAATTTCGTAAAGTGAGGTACCACTGTATTGAAATTTGGCACTTCTACGCATAGCATTCAGTTTTTATTAACAATTAGGATAGTGTACCAACTTTTTTGGAATCTGGTTTGTAGTTTAAACACGGTTTTCAGAGCCTTGTGTCATTTTGAAATACATCAGTGTGTCAAGACATTGATTACAGTTACAGTGTTTGGAGGATGCCCTCATCAGAGCTTTGTATTTTTTTGTAAAAAGTGGTAGTGGTGTAACACTGGGACTTGAACCCCCAACCTTCTTAACAATAACCCAGAGCCATGGTGAGGGGAGGTGATGGGCTTGAGTGTCTGTTCATTTATGTGACTGTTTAATGATTATGCAGAGTACTGATCTCAGGAAATAATCCAATACATTTTCAGAAAAAAAGCCTGAAAAATAAATATTTTGACATTGGGCAAGGGACAGTAGTGGCCCAGTGATAGGGTGCTGGATTACTGATCCAAAGGTGGGGGGTTTAAAGCCCCACAGTAACCCCCAGTGAAACTGGCTGGAAACATGTCTCCCACTGTCTATGGTGGCATGCTCTAGTTTGTAATGAACTTGTTTACCTGTGCACAGGATCAATAACAGTAATCAGAAACGTTCATGTTGGTGGTATTTTGGTGTAAATATTTTTACCATCCTTCTGTATCCATCCCCATATTTCTCTGTTCATCCAATCTCTTTCTCTATTCTTTTTACAGTATTCACCTTTATGCTCTGTTCCTTTTCTTCACTGCTGTTGCTCTTGCTGACCAGATCCACTTGCTCAGGTGTGTGTGTAGGTGTGTCTGTGTGCAGGTGTTTGAGACGGAGGCACTCATGGCAGCGTGAAGAATTGAAAATGTTGGGTTGGAATTTTGGACACACATTCTCATCACCAGTGAAGGGCATGATGGGTAACAAGCAGCACACAGTGTACAAACTGAAGGAAAAACCCACACACAGTACATTACTTATTACTGTACTTTTAAAAATATATAAACATTAGATTACAAATATATTCTTAATAAAACATTTTAATAAATTCAGAAATAAACACATTTCTTCATAAAAATCTACAGCAAGTGTTAAACACTTGTTAGTTTATGAATAAAATCTTAACACTCTGCAGAGATTTCCACCAAATATAGTGGTGACACTTCTGAGGCCCAGAGATTATTTGATTTTGGAATGTCAAGGTCAGAGCAAGGTGACCGTGTGTTTATAACTTGGAAACGCATGCCAACAGACATCTCATAAAAACACGGAACAACAATACATTTAAATGAGACTGTTACTTTTCAAACCCCAGCCATTTCATAACACATTCAAATCAGAGAGGTTTTTCCCCTTAAATTTTCACATCCACTCGTGATAGAATATATAGTATGAAGAGCACATGCTATCCACCATCCACATGATTCCCAAATGTACTACTTTATCCATGCTGCAGGTATTTCAACCTCTGAGTGCACCCTACTTTCAAATATGTTCATTTGCTGGTATGCTTAATCTTACTTGGGTACATTTTATCTCAACAATCTCAAATTTCTCACTGGTGTACTCCACCTTTGGCCAAAGTAGGCTGAGTTAGGCTGCATCTTGTTCAATACCCCATGGAAGATAAGTTCAATGAATGAATGGCAACTCTGATGGATTACTGGTCTCATGGCTGAAGAACGATTGAGGTATTTCAATTTTTTGTAGAGAAGTCAGAAACATTGATCAGACATGTCAAAATATCACATGACTCTGCTGGTCTCAGCTTGTCACTGGGACTGCGGCTTCTCTGAGCTAGCATCTTGTTACTGCTCATAACATAAGCGGAACACGAGTACCCTGTCACTGACCTCAACAGTAACATCCTCACAGATTTAATTATAACTTCATCTAACTTTACTAAATAGAAAAACTTGTCATAATCAGGAACCCAAACTCCGTACAATACACTCAGAAAGGTTCAGGAAGCAAAATCATGAAAAAAAAAAAAAAAAAACATGTAATGAACAATTCATTTCATCACATAAAAATTATATTATTACAAAAATTTAATGCTTTTAAGTGTTTATTGGTTTAGCAGGATAATGTCAGTGATCTAGTCAGTCAGTGAAACTGAGCTTGAACAACACCTCTGACACAGAAACATGTTCACAACCTTCTGATCAGTCACAAGAGCAGTTCAGTGAGACTGAAACCACCAAAACACATCACTAAAGTACACAGGAAATCATTCCTACGTATGAACATTAAACTACACAAACTCATCCATATAGTAACAACATACACTGTTAATCATATTGATAATACTGTACATATCCCTCTCTGACTCTATTCATTCTGTGTCTGGTTATATACATATTACTCACTTCTCATTTCACACTGATATAAATATATCTGTATATATGTCGACTCCCTGTATGTATAGTGTGTGTGTATATGTGTGTGTGTGTGTATATATATATATATATATATATATATACACACACACGTGTGTGTGTGTGTGTGTATATGTATATGTACACACACACATATATACACATTATATATACTGTGTGTATATATATATATATATATATATATATATATATATATATATATACACACACACACACACATATATACACAATGATCCCTCGTTACTTCATGCTTCAATTAATGCGGCTTCAGTGCATCTTGGTTTTTTAAAAATAAATAAATAAATATTCATAAATAAACCATCTGGAGCTACGAACAGGGCGAGGTCAAAAGTGAAAGTGACATGAAATTGAAGAAGAAATATAAATGGAATAAAATCTCTATAAACAAATATATTAAATATAAGTATTAAATATGGTGAAACATTATCCTGAGGTACACTCAATACTAGACTCCGGAGAGGGGAGCATGGCTGACACGGTCAGGGAAGAGAAGCACCAATGAGCACTCTTTCACCTCTGGGGGTATTCTGCATCACTTCAACTAACTCACTCCAGAATCTCTCCTTCTGGTCTAGTTCACATCCTGCCTGTGGGGCATAAGCACTAACAACTTTGAACATCACACCTTCAATTTCTAACTTGAGACTCATCACTCTTTTCACTTCTAGAACTTTCCTGACAAACTCCTCCTTCAAGATGACTCCTACGCCATTTCTCTTCCCATCCACACCATGATAAAACAGTTTAAACCTGCTCCTAAGCTTCTAGCCTTGCTACCTTTCCACCTGGTCTCCTGAACACACAGTATGTCCACCTTCCTCCTCTGCATCATGTCAGCCAGCTCTCTACCTTTTTTTTTTCATAGTTCCAACAGTCAAAGTCCCTACTCTCAGTCCTAGACTCATGCCTTTCCTCTCCTCTCTCTGCCTACAGACCCGCCTCCCGCCTCTCCTTCTTCGACCAACAGTAGTCCAATTTCCACCAGCACCCTGTTGGTTGGTGATATACGGACTTCCGGTCTTTCAAGTGAGCAAGGGCGCCGTTGAACTCGTTTAGTACTCAGCCTGCACTGATGTGAATCACCAGTAGAGCGGAGAGTTCTCTTTCTTTTCTGGATTCAGGTTTTCATTCATTTTACAACTCTCTTTGCTTAACTGAGTATGCATGGTAGATTGTGCCAATCCGAGCAGATAGTTAATTCATCTTTGTGTATGAGACTTGCACCCATGCTAGTAGGCGTTTTATTTTCTTAATATAAATATTCATCGAATTTAAAAATAAGGAAATTAAGGAAGAATAGGGGAAAAGTTAAGGAAAATGCCATAAAAAAGAGGCCAATTATGCAAAAAAAAAGAAAAAAAAAACAACAACCCCTAAACCAACAGAAAAACAACCCAAAATCTCCCATCAAAACTAGTTACAGTACATTGTTTTGAGGTGTCCATTTATGCGCAAGCATATGTGTAGTCTTCTTATGCAATACCATTTATGTGTGTATTTATATTTTATTTACATCTTTTATGTTTTTTAATGTTTAATTGTTATTATAAGCATTTACAGCATTGAATATGTATTTATTGATATTATATACATGTATGCATATGTCAGTCGGGGATGGGGGTTTGTGATCCTACTTCGCGGATTTTGGTCGCGTTGGGGATCTCGGTCCCAATTAACCACGGAAATTTGAGGGATCCCTGTATACACATACATATGTACAATTTCCTCTGGGATAAATAAAGGTTTCTGGTTCTGAAAAGAGTAAAACATGCACACACATAATGCTTTTGTAATTCCACAACAAAGTCTAAATCATGAAATTTATTCCTTAGAAAGTTAACCCCCTGGTTGTACCCAGGCCTTACCTCCTGCTGTCCCCTCTGTGTGGTAATGTAGTGTGTGTAAGATAGATAGATGGAGAGAGCAGCAGCATATCTCTTCCCCATTAACTCTCTCCTATTGGCAGTTATGACAACAGAAGTAACTGGATCACAGTGGATGACCATTTTGGTTCTGATTCCAATTTACTTCTGATTACAGAGAGTGTAGACCGAGGAGCCAAAATGGCTGCAGTTGCAAACCTGAGGTCAGTATTAAATATCAGGAAGTGACATGAGCCAGCAAGCAGATGGTACATGCTGCTTCACCCCCCCCTCCCCCGTTTTTAACTGAAGCAGGCAGCATTGAATTTAGTTCGAGTAACCCCACCCAACCTTCCTTTTCCCCATTTACACTTCGGACTTATAACACGGACAGTTGCCACCTCCAAAAGTTCTCTGACGACTCCGCCGTCGTGGGCCGTGTGTCAGAGGGGAACGAGATGGCGTACCGGTCGGTCATCGTTGACTTTTTGGACTGGTGTGAGCGCAACCACCTGTGCTTGAACACTAGGAAGACGAAGGAGATGGTGGTCGACTTCAGGAGAAGCACTCTAACACACCCCACCCCCCACCCCCACTGGTGAACATCCAGGGACAGGACAGTGAGACAGTGGACAGTTTCAAGTACCTGGGTGTTCACCTCAACAATAAACTGCACTGGTCCCACAACACCAACGCCCTGTTCAAGAAGGGCCAGAGTCGCCTCCACCTTCTGAGGAGACTTGGGTCCTTCAGAGTATGCAGACCTCTGCTCAGGACTTTTTATGTAGCCTCTGCAATCCTCTACGTTGCCATCTGCTGGGCCCCGGGCAGCACAGAGCGGGACAGAAAGAGACCGAACAAGCTGGTCAGGAGGGCCAGCGCTGTCCTCGGCTGCCCACTGGACTCTGTGGAGGAGGTGAGTGAGAGGAGGATGGTAGCAAAGCTCACATCCATCCTGTCCAACAGCTCTCACCCACTGCACCAGACTGTAGAGGAGCTGAGTAGCTCCTTCAGCGGACGACTGAGACATCCTCAGACATCCTCCACTTTGTAACTGTCTGTGAAAATACCGGTTATGTGCAATAAAAACCCTGTGCACTTTAATCAACCATATCAACCCATCTACTCCGCCCTCAGATACATGTACACTTTAATATAGGCCAGTCTACAAAGTTTTTTTAATTGTATATTACTTTTACTATTTATGTATCTATTTATTTACTTATGTGTGTGTGTATGTATGTATGTGTGTGTGTATATATATATATATATATATATATATATATATATATATAAATTATTGTTCTGTTCTAATTAACTCAAGGATGTTACACTTTTCTAAGTTATTTTGCGCCCCCTACCGATGGTACTTCAAGAGCCTGTAACAGTGAATTTCTCCACTGTGAGATTAATAAAGCTGTGTCTTATCTTATCTTAAATTTATATAACATAAACATTAAACATATTGCTTATGAGAAAATCATTAATTATTGTTATTAATATTAATCATCATCAGAGATGCCTACCTTGGGCAGTGGTGGTCTAGTGGTATAGGGTGCTGGATCGCTGATCCAAAGGTTGGGGGTTCGAGTCCCACTCTCCACAAGGTTGTCACTTGTCCACCCAGTGCAGCTAACTGGGTTATCAAAGGCGGGCGTGTCTGTCACTGTCTATGGTGAGAGGTTGATGTAAAAGAACCATTGCTGACTTTCGTAAAAAGAGTAGGCTGCAAAGCCGTCAGCGTGTTTCTGTCCCTTGCTATTAAGGGTTGTGACAGGAAGGGCATCCGATGTAAAAACCTCTGCCAAATCAAACGTGCCAATCAGATGATTCGCTGTGGCGACTCCTGAGTGAAAGGGAAAAAGCCGAAAGGAAGACAGACAGAGATGCCTACTATTCTTCACAACTTTTTTTCAGTATTTTTGAAAAATTTTCCATAACACTTCATTGCTCTTTAATATTTGCATTAGAATTACATGCAACCATCAAGTGTCCGATCCTCAAATAACTCGAACAAGGCGTGCCAGCAAAAATGGTGCGATCATAAACCGAGTTATTCGTTATGGTCTGTGTTGTGGGAGACTTTGAATTTGGCGGCTCTAACTCTCCCTGTAGACAGAGGGGCGTGGCTGTCACACGCAGGCAGCTCGCACACACCTGATTCCACTCAGCAGTTACACGCTGGAAAGAAGCGCAGCGGGCTCATCCCGGTGCGAGGAGATGTTCCTCGTTTCACGTCTCTGTCCCCCTGTGATCTCCATGCTCGACCAGTTACCCACACCTTAGTCCCCAGTGTTTTAGCGTTTGTTGTGTTTTCCCCTTCGTCTCCAAGAGTTTCCGAGCTTGCATCCTGCTCGAGCCTTTCCGCATTAAAGTAATAAACCAGCTCTGTGGCATCTTACACCGTCTCCTGCATTTCTGGGGCCAGCTGAAAGTCATTCCGTCACAGAATGTACACATAGCCACCAGACATCGAGACCACTTGGTGATTGCGCAAAAGGAAATACAGTATCACCAAGAGTCCGGTGAAACGATGCCAATGATCACACTACATCGGCCTAAACATAAAAACCCAGCATATCAAGTGAAACAATCACATTCATGATTCTCTTTTTTATTTCTCAGTACAAAATAGCACCCTGTATCGCAGGACGTTGGAAACCTTTTTGATTAAGAGAGCCAAAAAAAGACATTTTAATATCTAATCCTCTGAGAGCCATACACATTTTATATGTGTTTTTTATATATATATATATATATATATATATACATATATACACACACACATACATATACACTGAATACAACTAAATTGAAAAGGATGACCAAGTTGAGAGTATAATAAGACTCTGAATTTATTTTAAAAAACATTGTCATAAAGTTATTTATTAATAAGAAAAGTGCTTTTTATTATTAATATGACTTCTGGTGCTGCATGGTGTTGCTGATGGTTTTGTAGTCTGGTTGATACGTGGTGAGGTTCAGCTTCATGCAGGTGTTTACGCTTCCGTCTGTTAAACGTGACCGTAGGTTGGTCTTGATGTTTTTCAGGTGAAAAGGACTGCTCGCAGGCATGGAGAGCAAAACATGGTCAATATGACAGGACTCACATGGCAGTGTTTGTGACAGGAAGCGTGTCCCAAGTTTTGGCAATCAGCTGGTCTGCGGGTTGAAGTTTTTTCATGTCTTTCCATTTGTGTTTGCTTTCAGGCCGTGTTTGGCTTCGTGCAAATGAGCTGATAAAAAAACAAGGGAAATTGATCTCTTTACCCAAAAACAACACGCGCAGTCTGTGGCTGTTGTTATAATCCAATGAAATTAGTTTCAAGGTATCGGACCCGCCCGCATACTGGCGTACAGAAAGGATTGGCTCTCCGCTGTGCGCCACAGTGACGTGGCATTGAAAATGGATGTATCGATTTAAATGCGTGAGATTTATTCATCTGTTTCTGTTTTATTTGATGGGTTTTTTTTTGTATTTTATTTAAATGACAGTGAAATTATGTATTCGTTATTCTGTTAAGAAAGGCCACCTGATTTATCTGAGAGCCAGATTCAGTCATCAAAAGAGCCATAGGTTCCCGACCCCTGCTGTAATGCAACACTGTATTTACATCAACTTTCGTACAAAATATGGAGAATCTGTACTGGTAGGTATCTCTGCATCGTTCTCCGGTTAATCTGGGGTCGGTGTGTAGGATGCAGCAGCATAAGCAATGAGGTCCAGATAGCCCTCTCCCCAGCCACTTCCTCCAGCTCTTTCGGGGGGGGAACACAGAGGAATACCCAGACCAGCCAAGAGAAATAGTCCCTCCGGTGTGTTTTGAGTTGACCCTGGGGTCTCTTTCCAGTCGGACATGCCGGGGTGGGGGGGACCACACAGGGGAGGCATTTGGGGGACATTCTAACCAGATACCCGAGTCACCTCAACTGGGTAATCTCGACGCGGAGGAGCAGTGGTTCTACTCCAAGTTCGTCCCGAATGGCCAAGCTTCTCACCCTATCCTGAAGGGAGAACCCCCCCCCCCCCCCCCCAAACTAGGAAATTGAAAACTTTGCCTTGCGGTTCAGCTCCCTCTTCACCACGACAGTCTGATACAGGCTCCACTTTACAGCAGAGGCTGCAGTAATCCGCCTGTCGATCTCCCACTCCATCCTTCCCTCACTCGTGAACAAGAACCCATGATACTTGAACCTCTTCATTTGGAGCAGGACCTCATTCCAAACCTGGAGGGTGCACTCCACCCTTTTCCGGCTGAGAACTGTGGTCTTGGACTCAGAGGTGCTGATAACTCAATCTAACTGCACAACTGCGAATTGCCCAGATGAGAGCTGGAATTCCTGGCTTGATGAAGCCAAAAAAAGATGACATCTTCCACAAAACGCAAAGATGAGATGCTATCACCACGAAAACAAAACCCCTCAACTGCACCTAGAACTTTTGTCCATAAAAATGATGAGATGAATTGGTCACAAAGGACAGTGACTCCAACCCTGACTGGAAACTAATTCAACCTGTTGTTACCAATGCGGACCAAGTTCTGGCTCTGGTGATACAGAGATCAAATGGCCCGTGGCAACGGGTTCAGTACTCCGTACTCCCAGAGCACACCTCACAAGATCTCAGTGATGGACAGACTGCCCTTCCTGAAATCCTGGTCTTCCTTCTCCACGGGGGGCATGTTGGTGGGATAAAGATGGTCCTTAAAGTATCACTTCGATCTCCTGCCAACATCCCCAGTCGAGGTGAGCAGCTCCCCATTTCCAATGGACACAGAATTTGTGGAGAACTGCTTCCCTACTCACACACGCGCACTCACACACATACTGTGTGTACATGTACTGACTCCATCCTGAGAACCAGAATACGTTTCAAACCAACAAAATGAGACGTTTTGGGGAGGTGAGGCTATGCTGGCTGGTTTTTGGTGATTTCATGGTTTAGATTAAATCATAAACCCTTTTGTAATATTTATAAATCTCAATATACGTGTAAACGTGTTTTCTTTTTCATGTACATTTATTTAGTTATTTTTATTCTGTTTGTTCTATAATGAGAAGAACTAGGAACCCCTCAGTCCCGACTCCGTTCCTTTCTGCCTGTTCTCTTGCGCCGCTGCTTTTTTGTTGTTTTGCCAAGGCGGTGCTTGTTGCCCACAGCAACAGATGATTTCCTGTTACTTTGCGGCTCCCGCCTCCTGCAGTACATTTTAGTTGTTCTCTTCTTTTTGGTGAAGGAGTTGAGTGATGCTGACAGAGACTGGATCCTAGAGGGGGGTTTAAAGATAACGGAAAAAATAAAAGTAAATAAAATAAGTAGAATACGAGATACAGGGATCCCTCACTTTCTGCGGTTAATTGGGACAGACACCCCCCCCCCCAGGTGAATATGCTATATATGCTTATAATAACAATTAAACATTCAAAAATAATGCACAAGATGTAAATAAAATATAAATACACACACAGAGATGCGCGGGCGTGCACACAGATGTGTGTGCACACTCAGATGTGCACCTCACATAAAAATGTATGTAGTTTTGGGTTGATTTTTGTTTGTTTGGGGTTTTTTGCATAATTGGCCTTGTTCTGCGGCATTTTCCTTTACTTCTTCCGCTATTCTTCCTTAATTTCCTTATATTTTAATTCGATTAAAAAAAACAAACAAAAAAACCCGCTATGCACTGAAGCCGCATTAATTGAAGTGCGAAGTAGCGAGGGATCCCTGTACATTTATTCTATAGAGAAGTATAATAAGGAGTAGAAAAACAAATATAAAAGACGAAAGTTATTAAAACTATTAAAGTTTAAAATCCAAAATGACAAAATAATTAACAGAAAGCTAAAGAGATAAAAAATAAATGATAGACATGGTACTGTAAACAACAGGTTACTTTTTGGACAGGAGAGGATTTCCAGGTTTCCGTGGTAAAGCTTGTATTTTTTCCTCTTCGTCACATTTCTTGACGTCATCCCTACTTGCTCCTGCTGCCTGTTAGACCATAAACACACCATCATCCTCATCCTATTGGTGTAACCCAACAAATGAAGAATACCCATAATGCACTTAACTGAGCTAGTTTAAATGCTCACATGATTTGTCAGAGACTCCAGCAGTCGAGCACTGGATAGGTCGAGATCACTGATGGTCGTCACAGCAACTGTGTGGTTGGGGTGATCGTACTGCACTGATTCAGTAGTAGAGGTAATTACATCATCAAGTTCACCTGTATCTTCTAGTAACAAACAACATCAAAAGGTGATTAACAGAAGATATTCACATTGTAAGGAAATAAAACAAGTGTGTGCACACCCATACACACATTCACACAGTTGCACATCCCCTACCAAGTGCCTCCTGTCTCTCCTTTAGCATCTTCAGGTACTCTTTGTGTCTCTAAAACACCCCAAACACAAGTTTTTCAGAACAATGTTTGATATCTCTCATAAACAAACACACACGCACTCTCTCTCTCTCTCTCTCTGTCTCTCACCTTCTCTCGTACTTGTTTCTGCTCCTCGCGCAGTTTGTTCTTCATCTCTTCTACAGCAGTTTTACGTCTTTCCACCTTTCTCTTATGGAAACCAGTGAGGAACTCACTGACAGACAGACAGACCCGCTTAGTCCCAGTTCTCTTTACAGCAGTATGTGTATGTTTACATCGTGCGTATATCACTCCATGTGACTGATATTGTTCACTCAGTGGTGTATAGTAGCTGCACTATGTAAACTTCAGTATTTCAGTTGCTAAACTCATTATATATACACATACACACACACACACACTATATATATATATATATATATAGTATATAATAATATAATATAATATAATAATATATATATAATATAATAATAATATATATAATATACATTTTATATATTATTATATAATATATTTATATTAATATATATATATATATATATATTAATATAAATATATTATATAATAATATATAAAATGTATATACATACACACATACATAAAAGACATACATACATATAAACACATACGCTCCCCGACTTATGTTCATCCGTTTTACATTATTATTTTTTTTCCAAAAAAAAGTCAAATTTAGAGTTTAGACATACCTACGTAGTACGATGACGTAATGACCTAATGACACTGCATCCATTGTTTGCAAACGACACACTGAACGTGCCCCTCCTTCTTCCCAGTTCAGTTTTTATACATACAGATTATATATATTCTGTTATATAGCGTGTTACCCTTGTGTTAAGACGTCGTCTCTGTGATCTTTGTGTTTACACTGTTTTGAGGACTTTTGTAACGCTAAGCAAATATGGTTGGTCAGAAGCGTAAACCTACTAGCATGGGTGCAAGTCTCATACACAGAGATGAATTAACTATCTGCTCAGATCGGCACAATCTACCATGCATACTCAGTTAAGCAAAGAGAGTTGTAAAATGAATGAAAACCTGAATCCAGAAAAGAAAGATAACTTTCCGCTCTGCTGGTGATTCACTTCAGTGTGAGTTCAACAGCACCCTTGTGACCTTGAAAGACCGGAAGTCCGTATACTCCACAGCAAGTACACTACTTTCGGTTTTGAGCGCATCACATATTGTAAGCGTTGATTGGCTATTTTAAGCTTCATGAAAAGTGACTCGGTATAAATGAGTTATTTGAAATTAATATTGATATTATTTGATATATTTGATATTATGCTGATTGGCTGAGATGATGTAACGCCCCTTTTTCCTCATTCGCGCACACCTTGTGCCTGTGCTTTTTAAGAGAGTGAGAGGATGCCAGAGGAATGGAGGAGAAGTGTGATGGTGCCCATTTTTAAGAACAAGGAAGAAGTGCGGAGTTTTTGCAACTACAGAGAGATAAAGTTGATGAGCCATACGATGAAGTTATGGGAAAGAATAGTGGAAGCTGGACTAAGGGCAGAGGTCAGCATTTGTGAACAACAGTTTGGTTTCATTCCAAGAAAGAGCACCACAGATGCAGTGTTTGCCTTGAGGATGTTAATAGAGAAGTACAGAGAAGGTCAGAAGGAGCTGCACTGTGCCTTTGTGGATCTGGAGAAAGCATATGACAGGGTGCCGAGAGAAGAACTGTGGTATTGTATGAGGAAGTCTGAAGTGGCAGAGAAGTATGTTAGAGTGGTGCAGGACATGTATGAGAGATGTAAGACAATGGCGAGGTTAGACAAGAATCTCCATGGACTATGATGTTTGCAGATGACATTGTGATCTGTAGTGAGAGCAGAGAACAAGTGCAGGAAAATCTAGAGAGGCGGAGGTATGCCCTGGAAAGGAGGGGAATGAAGGTTAGCCATAGTAAGACAGAATACATGTGTGTGAACGACAGGGACCCAAGAGGAACGGTGAGGTTACAGGGGACAAGGATAAGGAAGGTGGAGGATTTTAAGTACTTAGGCTCAACAATCCAGAGCAATGGAGAGTGTGGAAAAGAGGTGAAGAAGCGTGTGCAGGCAGGTTGGAATGGATGGAGAAAAGTGTCCGGTGGGATGTGTGATAGGAGAGTACTGGCAAGAATGAAGGGAACAGTGTACAGGACGGTGATGAGGCCAGCGATGTTGTATGGTTTAGAAACAGTGGCCCTGGGGAAACGACAGGAGGCAGAGCTGGAGGTAGCAGAGATGAAAATGTTGAGGTTCTCTTTGGGAGTAACGAGGATGGATAGGATCAGAAATGAGTACATCAGAGGGGCAGCACATGTAAGATGTTTTGGAGACAAAGTCAGAGAGGCTAGATTGAGATGGTTTGGACATATACAGAGGAGGGATAGTGAGTATATTGCTAGTAGGATGCTGAGGTTGGAACTACCAGGCAGAAGGCCTAGAGGAAGACCAAAGAGAAGATTTATGGATGTGGTGAAGGCGGACATGAAGGTAGTTGGAGTAAGAGTAAAAGATGCAGAAGATAGGGTGAGATGGAGGCAGATCATTTGCTGTGGCGACCCCTGAAAGGAACAGAAGAAAGGAAAAGAAGAAAGAAGAAGAAGAAGACACACATACAAGTGCACGCATATGCGAGTGCACGCACTCAGTTGCGCACCTCACAACAATGTAAGCAGTTTTGATGTGAGATTTTTGCTTGTTTTTTGTTGGTTTAAAGTTGTTGGTTTTTTTTGCATAATTGGCCTTGTTTTTGTGGCATTTTCCTTAACCTTTTCCCCTATTCTTCCTTAATTTCCTTATTTTTTTAATTCGATGATCATTAAAAAAAACAAAAAAAACAAAACCAAACAAAAAAAAAACGCAATGCACTGAAGCTTCATGAATTGAAGCGCGAAGTAGCAAGGGACCCCTGTATAAACATATACATACAGTAGGCTCTCGTGATTCGCGGGTGTTTGGTTCTGGCCCCTCCGGCGAATGAAGATAATCTCTAAATTCTGTACCTGGAAGTAAAACCCCATGTATCATATTACATGCACGAATGATCAACCGGAAGTAAAATACTATGTATCTATTACATGCACTAAAATATGCTTCTTAAACACATTCTATAGACAGTCTTACTCATTAATTCAGTATTAATGTAGTAAAATGTACTAATGATTAAGAAAAACTTTTCAATTTTTACTGTTATATTTTTTGATGATAAAATATAAACATTATATAGCATACGTATAAAAACACCTTTCAAAGCATCCTGTGAAAAACACACAGCACTGTAGTTTTCAAAAATGCCCACTAGAGGCACGTATTGCATTAGGCATGAGATGACTGAATTCAGATATTAACTGCATTAAGTCCAAGCAGCTCAGCCACACCCCCAGCTGAAGTGAGTACAAAACAGAATTTTAGAGTGATAGAGTTAGAGGTGTTACAAACCAAAGAAGCAGTGATGTTGATGCGAGTTAATCCTCTGGCGCAGAAGTGAGCGTGCTTTTGTTTATTGGGAGTAAATGAGAATAGTAAATTTAGGTGTATGCTACTGAGCGGCTCAGCCACGCCCCTCAGGAAGTAAACATTTAGTTAGAGGCATAGCGCCAAAATCAAAGTCCCCCAAAACAGACCATAACAAAAAGGACATAAAAGAACAAGAAATGTAATAAATTGGATAAACAAAACACAATGAGAAACATGCTACACCACAGTAAATAAAATATAAAACAAACATTTTAAACATTACCTTAGGTCATGTACTGGAATAATAATTGAAAAAGACTTTAATAGTGGAGTGTTTTACAACAGTTCAGATGATTATTCCTCTCAAACGGTCATTTCTTCTGAAGAAATAAGACTTTCTCCGGAAGAGACCTCCAATGTCATTCCCTTTTTCTGGTGCTTAGCAGGCGTTTGAGTGACATCATAGAACTTGACTGGTAATTAAAACACACTAAAAAAAGGCTCATTGCCAACTTGTGCAGGAATGAGGAAAACGGGACGTTACATCATCTTAACCAATCAGCAGGAAGGAGGACAGCCATTGGCTGAATTTGAATCACGTACGATTTGCTCGGCAGTCCGCGAAGACTCAAACCATGAGTGCAAAACCGCGAATAGTCAAGGGCCTACTGTATACAGGGATCCCTCACTTTTCCACGGTTAATTGGGACCGAGATCCCCATGCGACCATCGAAATCCACAAAGTAGGATCACCCCCCCCAACTGACATATACGTACATGTATATGTGCATAGAATATCAATAAATACATATTTAATGTTATTAGGCTTATAATAATTAGACATTTAAAAAAAAACCAAGATGCAAATAAAATATAAATACACACACATACAGATGGTATTGCAAGAGAAGACGAAAACACACATACATGCGCACGCAGATGTGCGAGCACACACAGATGCAACAATGCCAGTATTTTTGATGTGAGAACATGACATTCTATTCCACCCTTCTGCCGTCTGTGCCCCTGACTGTGTCCCTATCTGAACCCCCCGAAAGAAAGTTCTAGACTCTCTCTTGTCAAATAGAATGGAATAGTGGTGAAATGGTTATGGAAGAGAAAAATTGATTCAGAATGCTGAGGATTTAACCTGCAGTGGACAAATGGTTATTTTTTCTATGCAAAGAAAATGTTGTTTGTATCATCTGTCAAGAGGCACTGGTGGTATTCCAAGAATACAATCTGCGCCGAAACTTTGAATCCCATCACAAAGATGAGTCTGATCGCTTGCAAGGCCAAATGCAAGTAGACAAATTCTCAAAGCTAAAGAGTGAAGTGTTAGCTCAGGAGAATACATTTGTATGCCAGGCTCGGCTGAACCAGTCGTCTGTTCCGGTAGCTTTCGGGTTACTAATATTTGTTTATGCGTGGCTTACTGGAAAACAATAAAATGTTTACTTTTAGGCAGCTCTGCCATCATCACACTTTTTCTGTTACAAACTGACCTTGCCCCCCCCCATTCAGAGAAGGGAAAAGTTATGTGGCCCTCACAGGAAAAAGTCTGAGGACCCCTGGTTTAGATTTTTTTTTGTTTGCATAATTGGTCTTGTTTTTGTGGAATTTTGCTAAACTTTCCCCCCATTCTTCATTAAATTTCCTTACTTTTTAATTAAATGAATGAGATTTCCTTTCGGCTTTTTCACTTTTTCTTCAGCGGTTGCCACAATGATTTGCACATTTGATTTGGTATAGGTTTTTATGTCGGATGCCCTTCCTGACACAACCCTTTAGAAAGGGACAGAAACATGCTGACGGCTTTGCAGCTCCTCTTTACGAAAGTCAGCAATGGTTCTTTTACATCAACCTCTCACCATAGACAGTGACAGACATGGCCGACCTTTGATAACCCAGTTATTAAAAAAAAACACACACACACAAAAAAAAATGTGATGCACTGAAGCTGCATGAATTGAAGCGAAGTAGCGAGGGATCCCTGTACTGTGTGTGTATATATATGTATGTGTGTATATATATATATATATATATATATATATAT
The DNA here is from genome assembly GCA_024760905.1 of Plotosus lineatus. Taxonomy (NCBI): domain Eukaryota; kingdom Metazoa; phylum Chordata; class Actinopteri; order Siluriformes; family Plotosidae; genus Plotosus; species Plotosus lineatus. The sequence continues at coordinate 72,965,973 of CM045731.1, forward strand.
ACACACACACACACATGAGATCATCATATCTTTATTTTGGACATCAGTTGGAGAAGACCAGGTAATTAGAAGGTTCAACACACCATGCACTAGAAAAAAAATGGCAAGAAACATCCCAGAGAGGAACTTCGAACTTTTTTATTTGACCCTCGGTTTGGTTCAGGGTTGCTCAATCCTGCTCCTGGAGGTCTACCTTCCAGAAGGCATTCGCTCCAACCCTAATCATGTCGATCTAACCATCCAATCATCTAATCAAGGGACTTTGAAATGTCTTAAGACCTGATTGGATCTTACATGGGCCACGGGCCACATTAGGGTAGGCGATAAAGTGATCTGGAAGGTAGATCTCCAGGAGCAGGATTGAGCACCAGCGATTCCACACTCGAACAACATTTGAATCAAAAGCTTCTTATCCCATTCACCATCTTCAAATTTCAATTCAGTGTTTATTTGTATAGCACTTTTTACAACTGACATTATCGCAAAACAGCGTTACAGTGCAGTGCACAAGGTTATACACTACACGGTTAACTTTGAGTAAATCGTGAGAGTAAAGGTGCCTTTGTTCACTTACTGTCTGTCTTTATCATCAAACATGAGGATTCGTTTATTCTGTCTGTTTTTAAATCCAGGTTTGAATTTAGAAACGTCTTGAGACTGTCCATGTTTCTTCTGATTCCCCATTTCCACGTGTGTGCGCGCGCTGCGCACTTCCGATCCTGTGCATCACCGAATTCTTTCCGTGCTGCTTACAGTGCTGAGAAAACCTGTTCCTACTTCATCTCCTAGAAAAAAGAATCCGGAAACTGGCACGTACTCTCCCTACATGTATTTGATTAAGATAAAGGCAATTCCAGTTCCGTAAATTAAATAATTAAAATGTAATCACTCATCATTAAACAAATGACTTTCAAACAGCTTGACATTTTCTCAGTGTAGTTATACAGTTTAACCAACAGCGGTCAGGATTTTATTTTTTTACAGCAACGAAAATTAAAAAACGAAGACGAAGAAGCAGAGGAAGCTCCACAACACAACAGAAATCCCTCATAGATGTTCGGACTTCCGTAGAAACACGCATTTTCTTTGATTTTTTTTTTTTTTTTTTTTTTTTTTTATCGCTTATTTGTTTCTTTATTTATTGTCCAGGTTTTGTGTGTTTCTGACAGGACGGGATGCCACGCAGGGGGAGGCGCTCTGAGGCTGCCAGGATGCGATGGAAGCTGCTGGACCGAGGGACCACCAAGTGCTCTCCGGAGCACAAGGTAAGATAAGATAAGATAAGATACAGCTTTATTAATCTCACAATGGAGAAATTCACTGTTACAGGCTCTTGAGGTACCATCAGTAGGGGGTGCAAAAATAGATACAAGTACAAACATACACACATACATATATATTATATAAGTAAATAAATAAATAGATACATAAATAGTATAAATTACTAAACAATAAAAGAAAAGAATGGAGCAACTTTGTAGACTGGCCTATATTAAAGTGTAATGTATCTGAGTGCAGAGTAGATGGGTTGATATGGTTCACAGTGGGGTAGATCTCATCTCATCTCATCTCATCTTCTTCCGCTTAGTCCGGGGTCGGGTCGCGGGGGCAGCAACCTTAGCAAAGAGGTCCAGACATCCCTCTCCCGAGCCACTTCCTCCAACTCTCCCGGGGGGACACCGAGGCGGTCCCAGACAAGCCGAGAGACATAGTCCCTCCAGCGTGTTCTAGGTCGACCCCGGGGTCTCTTCCCGGTTGGACATGCCCGAAACACTACACCAGGGAGGCGTCCAGGGGGCATTCTAACCAGATGCCCGAGCCACCTCAACTGGCCCCTCTCAATGCGGAGGAGCAGCGGATCTACTCCGAGCTCTCCCGGATGGCGGAGCTTCTCACCCTATCTCTAAGGGAGAACCCCGCCACCCGGCGAAGGAAGCTCATTTCAGCCGCTTGTATCCGTGGATCTTGTTCTTTCGGTCATTACCCAAAGCTCGTGACCATAGGTGAGGGTTGGAACGTAGATCGACTGGTAAATTGAGAGCTTCGCCTTGCGGCTCAGCTCCTTCTTCACCACAACGGACCGGTACAGGCACCGCTAACAGCAGAGGCTGCAGCGATCCGTCTGTCGATCTCTCGCTCCATCCTTCCCTCACTCGTAAACAAGACCCCAAGATACTTAAACTCCTCCACTTGGGGCAGGACCTCATCCCGACCCAGAGGGTGCATTCCACCATTGTCCGACTGAGAACCATGGCCTCGGACTTGGAGGTACTGATCTTCATCCCGGCTGCTTCGCACTCAGCTGCGAATCGCTCCAATGAGAGCTGGAGGGCCCGACTTGATGAAGCCAAAAGGACAACATCATCCGCAAAAAGCAGAGACGATATCCGATGGCCACCGAACCAGAACCCTTCATCGCCTCGTCTGCGCCTAGAAATCCTGTCCATAAAAATTATGAACAGAGTCGGTGACAAAGGACAGCCTTGGCGGACTCCACCTCCCACCGGAACCGAATCCGAGCTGCTGTTACCAATACGGACCAAACTCTGGCTCCGGTGATACAGCAACCAAATAGCTCGTAGCAACGGATCCGGAACGCCGTACTCTCGGAGCACGCCCCACAAGATCTTTCGAGGGACACGGTCGAAAGCCTTCTCCAAATCCACAAAGCACATGTGGACAGATTGGGCAAACTCCCATGCCCCCTCCAGAATCCTGTGGAGCGTATAGAGTTGGTCAAGAGTGCTGCGGCCAGGACGAAAACCACATTGTTCCTCCTGAATCCGAGGTTCGACTATCGGTCGGATCCTCCTCTCTAGTACCCCTGCATAGACTTTCCCAGGTAGGCTGAGGAGTGTAATTCCCCGATAATTGGAACACACCCTCCGGTCCCCCTTCTTAAAAATTGGGACCACCACCCCAGTTTGCCAATCCAGAGGTACAGCCCCCGATGACCACGCGATGTTGCAGAGACGTGTCAACCAAGACAGTCCTACAACATCCAGAGTCCTGAGGTATTCCGGGCGGATCTTGTCCAACCCCGGAGCTCGACCACCGAGGAGCTTTTTGACAACCTCAGTGACCTCCACTCCAGTGATGGGCGGACCCTCACCCGAACCCCCAGGGTCTTCCTCTTCCACGGAGGGCGTGTTGGTGGGATTGAGAAGGTCCTCAAAGTATTCCCTCCACCTCTCAACAACATCCCCAGTCAAGGTAAGCAGCTCCCCACCTCCACCGTAAACAGTGTTTGTGAAGAACTGCTTCCCCCTCCTGAGGCGTCGGATGGTGGCCCAGAACCTTTTTGAGGCCAACCGATAATCACTCTCCAGGCCCTCACCGAACTCCTCCCACGCCCGAGATTTTGCATCTGCGACAGCCTCGGCTGCAGCACGTTTGGCCTGCCGGTACCCGTTTGCTGCCTCAGGAGTCCCACAGGCTAATAAAACCCGATAGGCCTCCTTCTTCAGCTGGACGGCCCCCTTCACCGCAGGTGTCCACCACCGGGTTCGGGGATTACCGCCACGACAAGCACCGACGCAGTCGTGCAGGTCGCAGTTCGATGATTGACTTTGTAGTCGTGTCATCGGACTTGCGACCATATGTTCTGGACACTCGGGTGAAGAGAGGAGCTGAGCTGTCTACCGATCACTACCTGGTGGTGAGTTGGCTTCGGTGGTGTGGGAGGTTGCCTTCCAGACCTGGCAGGCCCAAGCGTGTAATCAGGGTCTGCTGGGAACGTTTGGCGGAGCCCCCTGTCCGAGAGGCCTTTAACTCCCACCTCCGGCAGAGCTACAACCACGTTCCGGAGGAGGCGGGGGACATGGAATCTGAATGGGCCATGTTTCGTGCCTCCATTGCTGAGGCGGCAGCCCATAGCTGTGGCCGTAAGGTCGTCAGTGGGGTAGATGTGGTTGATTAAAGTGCACGGGGTTTTTAATTGCACATAACCGGTATTTTCACAGACAGTTACAAAGTGGCGTTGTACAGTCTGACAGCGGTGGGAATGAACGACCTGCGGTAGCGCTCCTTCCTGCACTGAGGATGCCTCAGTCGTCCACTGAAGGAGCTGCTCAGCTCCTCAACAGTCTGGTGCAGTGGGTGAGCGCTGTTGAACAGGATGGACGTGAGCTTTGCTACCATCCTCCTCTCGCTCACCTCCTCCACAGAGTCCAGTGGGCAGCCGAGGACAGAGCTGGCCCTCCTGACCAGCTTGTTCAGTCTCTTTCTGTCCCGCTCTGTGCTGCCCGGGGCCCAGCAGATGGCAGCGTAGAGGATTGCAGAGTCAGTACAGCCGTCAGGAACCGCTTTCAGTTACTCTGTGGGGTGTAACCTTGAATATATCTATTATATATTTAAAAAACAAACAAACAAAAGCGTTCAGTTGTCTTCAGTTTCGAAAGCCTGGTCTGCAGGAGGTCGTGCTGCCAGGGGACCGGGCAGTGTGACTGTGTGGCACACGGTGTGTCTGACTCATTGTCCTGACACAATCTGCAAGGTGCAAAATATTGCTCAAACTCCCCTCACTTTGATGCCTCGCAAACAAGCCAAACTTACACGTAGAAACTTTCGAACCGCAGACCTTGTGACGTCAAATGTTGAGCTTCTGACTGACAACTACACGGTGGGAATCCCCGCCGTAGAACTCCATACAAAAGAGAGCTTTTGAAAATCATGATGAGGTTCCTTTTAAATCGTGACTGAATATTCTCCACAGTACTGTACAGTGAAATAATTTATAATCATCACCTTCACCAGATTCTGGGCCCTCAAATGTCTTCAACCTCATCGCGATCAAAGATACAGTTTCTAAATCAGAAATGCAAAAGTGAGAAGCACATTGTATACATTTTTGAGTTAAAAGGAGTGAAACTGTCAGTAACTGTCACTTAATCTCGGACATGTCATGCATGTCATACACACACCTGCAGCTCTTTCAAACATAAAAATGAGTCATGCTACCTGTCACCATGACCTGTGTGTTTGGCTCCAGACAGGCAGATGGAATGTGAAATAGAATAAATATCTATAGATGTTGACATACAGGGATCCCTCGCTACCTCACGCTTCAATTCATGCGGCTTCAGTGCATCGCGTTTTTAAAAAAAATATATTCATCAAGGGGCAGTGGTGGTCCAGTGGTATAGGGCGCTGGATCGCTGATCCAAAGGTTGGGGTTCAAATCCCACTCTGCACAAGGTTGTCACTGCCCCCCCAGTGGAGCTAACTGGGTTATCAAAGGCCGGCCATGTCTCTCACTGTCTATGGTGTGAGGCATGTAAAAGAACCATTGCTGACTTTCGACAAGAGTCGGCTGCAAAGCCGTCAGCGTGTTTCCACCCTGCGATGGCCTGGTGAGCTGTCCAGGGTGTACTCTGCCCTCGCCCGAAGTTGGCTGGGATGGGCGCCAGCCTCCCCGCGACCCAAATTAGGATTAAGCGGTTACAGAAAATGATGAATGAACTGAATATTCATCAAATTAAAAAATAAGGAAAAATAGGGGTAGAAAAAGTTCAGGGAAATGCTGCAAAACAAGGCCAATTATGCAACAACAACAACAACAACAACCCACCAAACAAACAGCCCAAAACCCCATCAAAACTACTTACATTTTTATGTGAGCTGCGCATCGGAGTGTGTGTGCGTGCGCCTGTATGTGTATATTTATATTTTATTTACATCTTATGCATTATATTTGAATGTTTAATTGTTATTATGAGCATTTATAGTGTTGAATATGTATTTATTGACATTATATATACACATGTATGTATACATCAGTCGATCGGGGGAATCCTACTTTGCAGATCTTGGTCCCAATTAGCCGCAGAAAGTGAGCGATCCCTGTATATATAATTAGTCGTCTTTTTCTTACATTTTCTCGATCGAGACTTTCTCATTCTTACTTATGTGAAGAAAGTGTGCACATAATTTCCTCCGGGATCAATAAGATTTTCTGATTTTTAATAATGACAGACACAGGCGAGCGATGTCTCCAAGATCAGGTGAGCTTGTGTACACTGTGTATTTTCATCTCTCACCACAAACAATAGTCGTGGGATATGACTGCATTCTTGGTGTTCTATTTGTATTGCAGAAGTTCGTAGTGCATTCAGTATCAGCTCCACGGTGAAGTCACTTTGGGAACTTGGGGCCAGTTCAAAACCACATGAAGTTAATAAGCTGCTGTGAAAAAATTCCACACACTGAATATATGAATTCAGGATATGATGAACTACACATTGTTTAAAGAGTAATATAAACAAAGCTTTGCAGTCACCTGAAGAATCACTAGAGTTCAGCACGAGGCATCTGAACAAATAAATCATACTTTGCTTGAACAAAAACGGTATACAGTAACTGGGACCAGGTCTTTAAGATACAGCATGGATCGAAATGTTCACAGTAATTTAGAAAGAAAATGATCCTGATCTGCCGTCGCTTCCTACTTTCTGTCATGTACGTAGAAAACTGCAGGTACCAGTGTGAGCTTCAGACACATCAACAAAGAGGACTACAAGCCACCTGACAGCACACGATACCACCTGATTAAAAGTGAAGTTGTACCCACAGAGTTTGATTGGACTTCAAAACCACAGAAGAGGGGTGGAAAAATAATTAGTCAAGATGACAGGTATATATTTCTCTATCTTTATCAATCTAATGGCTTTTAACTAGGATGCTTTTACACCCAATTACATTTTCCACACTTGTCCGATTCTCATCCGCGAAGTATTTCCACCTGATTACTCGATCACCAGCAACCAGGGAGCAGCAGAAGCAAACATGGTCCCCCTCCATGACACTGCCTCCCACATCCTTATGAACTGCTGCATGTGTGCAGTCAGGGGGCAAAATGACTATCTGCCCAGTGGAGCTCACAGAAGCCTACGATTGGCTGGTGGAGCTCCATGCATTTCCTCCCCCCCTCCCCCCCTCCCCCCTTGGTGAGCTTGGCCAATGAGCTCCCATGGATTCCTGGCCATAGGGGGCTGTGGCATCATTTCTCCAGGTTGTTAGCAGTGCGCCTTGTTGGTGTGACACTGAGGAGACCTAAATTACAGTTCAGAGAGTTTGATATATGTGACGTTTGGGGTGTCTGAAGTGAAGGTAAATGAACACGTGAGACGGATTCTGTTCCAGAATGAAACCTGCTGAAGGATGAGATGGAGGAATTAGAAGTTTCTAATCAGCTCACTTTTAAATAAATTAAAGTTCTTAAGAGGGTTAGGCATATAGGGAATATTCTAAGGCAAGAACCAAAAAAAAAAAAAAAAAAAAAAAAAAAAAAGAGTGCATCACAGCATGAACATGGACACCAGAAGGAAAAGAAACAGACAGACTGAAAGCAACATGGAGAAGAACAGTCGAAAGAGAAGGAAGGGAAACCTGGACTGAAGTAAGAACCACAGCAAACCACAAGAGTAAGTGGAGAGCGAGTGTGGAGGCCACATGTGCCAGATGGCATGAAGAAACAAGAAGAATACTCAGAAATAACACTTATTATTCAATACATCAACTGAAAACACCCCGACGCTTGGTGTCGGTGTCGTTATACAGTTTAACCAGCAGAGGTCAACCTTCTTATTCATGGTTCAACGAAGATAAAGAAAAAGAAGAACCCCAACTCCTTCAAAACACCACAGAAATCCCACACTGGTGTCCAGACTGCCGTGAAACAGACAGTTCCTTTCTTTTTTGTTTCGGTAATCAGTCTGGAAGGTGAGTGCACTGCACAAATCTATGGCGTGTGCCCACTCATGTTTGTCGGCAGCTGTAAGCTTAGTCTTCAGACCTTGACTATATGAATCCTCCGGGTTTTTAGGGTTTTCTTTGTATCTATGAGATTCTGATTAGCTCAATGACATGAGCGGTGTTATTTATTCTCCTGATTCTGGTGGTGAATGATATTGGAGCTCACATTCGGGACACCAGTGTGCATGTTTACGCTCCCAGGTTGGACTGGTGGCACGAGGGGAATTTAAATCTCCTAAATCGTATTTAATCATGAACATTTCAACATATGTTTCATGGAATATATATCGAAATGACTCGATTTTATTGCTGATAATGTAAGGAGTGAGTTGGGAAAGGACAGACGAACGTCGCCATCTTTAAAACGGGCTTTTGCGCATGCGCGGTACAGGGAGAGGAAAATAACCCCACAACGCACTTTCCAGTTGACTGGCTTTTTGAGTCATGGGGCCGCCGTATGGGCGTGACGCTCGTGCTGATTCGGGAGTGAAACACTGGGACGATCCAGGTCGTGTACTGGACTTGTTCGGTGACTCCGTGTGCTCGCTGGACTTTTTTTTCTTCTTTACAACATTTGTCTGACGTGTTTATTCCAAGCGACTGAACATTTTTTTTTTTTTTTTTTATAGAACTCGGTCCGAATTAACCGTGGAAAGTGAGGGAACCCTGTATATCGTATTCGACATAAGCACCCTGCTGCAATAAGTGTGCCCCCTCCCCACAAATATTTTAGATCTTGCCTCTAAGTGTGTACTGGTAGCAAAATAGATCAGACTTACCAATTTTATTCGATCAGTCTCTGTAACTGTAAAATGAGGTGTTCACTGCCTGTAAAAAAGTGAGTTTACACGTATTTCAAGACCCCCCCGCCCCCCCCCCCCGCCACTGGGGAATGTCTACAATGCGCATCAGTAACACATTTGATGGTTTAAAAAAAAAAAAGGAAAATATCTTGTGGGCGTGGCCCGCAGCACACGTGAGAAAGAAAGGTGTGTGTTAATAAAAAAATGTTTAATGGTTTAATTAATAAATGTTAATAAAATGGTTGAATATGTTAATGTTTAAATGGTTTAATAAATAATTTTATTTTTTTCATACAAAACTGGTGAATTTATCATTTTTAAAGGGTTTATGGGGTTTATCCAGTCCAAAGACGGGAGCGTTGGAACAAATTAGGCGTTTAACATGTAAGATGCGACCCCTACTTACGAAATCCCCCAGTGCAGCTGACTGGGTTATCAAAGGCGGGCCATGTCCGTCACTGTCTATGGTGAGAGGTTGATGTAAAAGAACCATTGCTAAAGTCGTCAGCGTGTTTCTGTCCCTCGCTAAAAAGGGTTGTGACAGGAAGGGCATCCCACGTAAAAACCTCTGCCAAATCAAACGTGCGAATCACATGATACGCTGTGGCGACTCCTGAGGAAAAGGGAAAAAGCCGAAAGGAAGATATATATATATATATATAAATAAAAACTATAATTGTCACAGAATTAATAAAATGATGAGACATACACTCAGTTCCTCACACATGGACTGGGAATTTGAAAATAAATGGTCTATTTTTGAATATAGAAATGGAAATTAAAAAAAAAATGTTTGTGCTCTTTCTGATTAATCGACAAAAAAGTAATCGTTTGATTATTAAAATGGTTTAGTTCCAGGCCCAGCAGTACTGACAGTGGGGATCGAGTTGTTGAGGTTTGGATTTGGAACCCATCACCTTAACCACGAAGCCACCAAAGCAGCACACACCTGCAGGAACTGATGTAATTTTGCTTCCCAGGAACCATGACGGAACAGTTTGACCCTGTAATCGGATGAAACCTTTCAGTGGCTTGTTGTTCACCCGTTTTTGAAATTAAATGATTAATTTTGGGTCACAAAGGCTTCAAGTCCTGTCCATTTTGTACTGATGATACACGACAGTACTGCGCTGAGGGAACGCTCCTCTTGTAGTGACAAGAACACGTATTTATTACATCACCGATTTTCACACTTACATCATGGGTTTGTTTTCTTTTTGTTTGTTTTTTTTCCCCAGTTTGAAAGTGATGAACATGGAGACAGAACATCCTGGACAAACCTGTGATCAGCCAGTTCTTCCACAGGTGAAAAAAATGTGCATTGATTGATTACTTATTATGTTCCCCTTTCTTCTCACGGTTTCAATTTTCCTCCGCAGAGCGCGACTCGTTGTAATGGTGATAATCTGTCAGCAATTCAGGGTGCTCGTGGTCTCGGTGAGGCCGAAGAGCCTGACCCTCAGATGGTGTCCACGGTAGATGTGAAGCGACGGATGACGAGCTCCGGTATCCAGTGTCCGTACTGCCGCTACAGGTGTGGAGCCAGGTTCTCGTTCCAAATCCACGTGGGCTCACAGCACCCCCTCCACTGTGAGGACGTGTGTGTGGGCCGTTTGGGTAAAGTCGTGTTCTACCAGGGTACAGCCAAACTCTTCCACTGCCACATCTGCTTCTTTACATCCAAGGACTACGCCGTGCTGTTCGAGCACCTGCTGGCAAGGCACTGCTTCACGGTCCAGAAATCCGTGCACACGGATAAAGACGAGGCAAGCGATACCGTCGTCGCAGAAGTCAGGAACGCTGATCATGATGGCAGTCCAGAACACACCTCACAGCAGGACTCTCTAAAGAGGAAACGAAGCCCTGCGCCAGGTGGTGAAGACGAACTCGCATCAGAGAACTTTCGTGCGGCTCAGGAGGAACGAGCAGCTGCTGGCGAGCCGTACTCCAAGCCCTCGAGTGTCCCGTGTCACGAGTGCGAGTTCGGCCAACAGAGCTGTAAAACTAAAGGATCGTTATTGCATCACTCAACCTGCACGCACGCCCCGCCGAAACTCCACCCATGTACGGAGTGCAGCGAGACCTTCATGCTGGAAAGTCTCCTGATCCGTCACACCAACCTGCACCATAGACAGAAACTCTACCGGTGTCCATACTGCGTATTCGAGTCGAGTCTCCCTGGTCTTCATCAGCACCTTAGTCAGTGTCGCGCAGCAGAGCTGAACGAGAACCGAGTGGATGCTGGAACCGAACAGAAAGAATGAGTGGATCATGACGATCCAACAGCACTGCGTTTCGAGGTCGCCCGTCACCGTAGGCATGAAGTGGCGGCTCTCGATGCGACTTGTGGGCATGGCCCGGCCCACATCGTTGAAGCATGACGCGGTTGTATCATGTGTAGTTACATCATGATTTTTATTCCCGTCGTGTGGATTCGCTCGATTCTGGGTTGAGATGAATAAAGTGATCTCGGCTTGTTCCTTTCCAGCTGTAATTGCCGCCGCCGCCCTCTTTTAAGTTTTATTTTACTTCTCTATGGATATTCGTGTTTAATGATCCAGCTCATGATTGATACACACCTGCACCTTTTTTTTTTTTTTTTTACACGAAACTGTAAGACAGACCAAATTTAAGTTCAAAATAAATAAACATTGGGACACAGGTTGAGAATCACCGAGTGGCAGCTTAAATAATCGAACGAATCTTCAGCATCGTTTTCCCACCAGACTCGGGACGAACTCAGACAATCAAGCTGATTCTTTTGTATGGCGAGCGCCGCCTGTTGGTCCGCCCATGGACATGTGGAACCCCAGCAGTGATGTCGGGTTTCCAGAATCAAATCGATAGCAAAACACTTTCAGATAAAAATACAACTTTTGCGACGGGGCGGTCACAGGGCCATGGCTTCGTTTTGAGGATAAAGCACAGAAAGAAGAAATTTAATTTTTGGTTCCCACTGTTTGGCAGCGCTCCAAGTTTATCTACAAGTTTACATGAAACATTCCTGAGATTGAACTTTACATATAAACTGCACATTTCCAAAAAACATTACAATCAAACGACACCAAAAAACTCAAATAGAAATAAATCTCATTTCTAAGTCTCTCTCAAAGTATCAACTCGTTTATTATAATAATAATAATAATAATAATAATAAAACTCATGGACCAAACAACCTCATGTGGAATTCAAAGAAAAATTCTTTCCAAAATTAGGTTTTTTTTGTCCTTTTCTGTGACTTCAGCCAAAGTCACCATTACATCATCCCATAACCATGTGACCAAAAAGTAAGTACTTTGTATATGGGTTTATGACATTTACGCTGCGGGGATCTAAGTGCTGTTACGCCAATGAAAGCATGTCGACTGCAGGGGGGTCGATGTGGAAACTCTGTTGCATCGGGGCAACTTATGAACTTTTCTGTCCAACCTCGGAACTGGACTGTAAGGTCTGACTCGGCGTATCTTGGGTGACGGTAATTTTTTTTTGATCAGGACCTGATACCGGGCACGCCCTCCTGCCTTTGGGGTATTGGAGAGCAAAATAAAATCACAATAATCTATAGCTTTTGTTCTCTCCCAAAACTCAAGAAAGGACAAGGCAATGACTTATTTTTACACACACACACACACACACACACACACACACACACACGGCAGCTTTAAAGGTCAAAAGTGACAGGACACTGTTATAAAAAACATACAGAGAAAACAATTAGCCATTAAAATATGAAATGGTCAATAACATGATTTCCCCTGTACACACTCACCTGGCTGTGCGACTCGGTTCGAACAGCATAGACAATTCAATTATCCCTCATTTAATACTCTGGTCTCTACAATAATATGTACAATTTCTATCCAAGCCTCCGCGTGTTTATGAGGCAGTGATAGCATGTAGTGTGTGAATGTCTCCCACTCTCTGCAGTGTGTGTTTCGCGTGAGCCAGGAGGTGTGTCCGATGCAGTGAAAGGGGAAAGTGGCGACACAAAAGCATAATGGCATGAGCTCGCTCACGTTCACCTGGAACACACACGCCATCTGTACAACACACACACACACACACACACACAGTTCTGTGTTACGTGTATATAGAATTCAGATGTTTGTGTGTACATACATGTACAGGGGTGTGTGTGTGTGTGTGTGTGTGTGTGTGTGTATACCTTTATAGCTGTGTGTCCTCCGGCGCAGACTGTGTTCCAGGAGCTGGTGTGTGCGTGTGGGACTTGCACCAGCCATTAACCTGACTGTAGTCTCATGCAGAAACAGCTGGAGACAGAACACACCCATCAGCACTCACATGGTTCACATCAAGAGTGTCCCGAAGGCGTGTGCATTGGATCCTGACCTTGTGCTGAGCCTGAGTGTAACCTTGTGCCAGTTCACGTAGAGAGCTGAGGTCCCTCTGGAATCCAGCCAACTGTGGGGAAGGGGCGAGACTTGGCTCCCCACCGCCACGTTGCCAGAGGGTGGTCCTCAAAGTCAGTAGGAGATCACACACCAGAAGCTCCACACCCTGGACACAAATCCAGACAGATCAGGTTTTGTGTGTGTGTGTGTGTGTGTGTGTGTGTGTGTATAGATGTACCTTGTGCAGCCAGGTGTGTGTGTGTGTGATACTGTTGCGCAGGTAAGCACTGGCTCTGTTGCAGTGTGTGAGGCAGCCCATTGTTCCTTCTCCCTTCTGAGGACACACACTCATCTGCAGGGCTTTACACAGAGCCAACATGGCCTTCGGCAAAGGGTGACTACCACACACACACACACACACACACACACACATAAAAATATAAAAATGCACACACATCTCTCTCTCACACACACACACACACACACACACAACTCACTCCAGAGCGTGCAGTGCTCTTGGCATTCGCTCTGCCTCTGCCAGCAGTGACCTCACAGTTGCATCATCACGCTGCAGCCAATTAACAGCAGCCTTCAGGACCAACGCCCACCAGCGACACACGGGATCTGACACTGAGTTCACACACAACACACCATTAAAACACTCTGACAGGGATGTGCCCCAGACCACACCCACTCATGTGTGAGAGAATAAATGATAAATGCTTATCTCAGCGTTCACAATGTTCCATGATTACCATGACAGCTCGACCCCGTGGAGATAAACCCATGACAAAGATGACAGAAATAGCCTAATGGTTAGAGAGGTAGCTTTGGGACAGAAAGGTCACCGGTTCGATTCTCAAACCAGTAAGAAAGATGTGTGGCAGTGAGCTGCACCTTCTTTTCCTCCATATAAATGTCTGAAGTACCCTCGAGCAAGGCATCTCTCACTGCTCACTGTTCTCCAGGCACCCCGATGTGTGTGTGTGTGTGTGTGTGTGTGTGTGTGTGTGTGCGCGCGCGCACATGCTCCTTTGGATGATTTAATACAGAGGAAATAATTTCCCTTACGGGATCAATACTGTCTGTCTTCCTTTCAGCTTTTTCCCTTTTACTCGGGAGTCGCCACAGTGAATCATCTGATTCGCACGTTTGATTTGGCAGAGGTTTTTACGTCGGATGCCCTTCCTGTCACAACCCTTTTTAGCAAGGGACAGAAACACGCTGACGACTTTGCAGCTCCTCTTTACGAAAGTCAGCAATGGTTCTTTTACATCAACCTCTCACCATAGACAGTGACACACATGGCCCGCCTTTGATAACCCAGTTAGCTGCACTGGGGGGGACAGTGACAACCCTGTGGAGGGTGGGACTCGAACCCCCAACGTTTGGATCAGCGATCCAGCGCCCTATACCACTAGACCACCACTGCCCCGCCGGGGGGGAATCAATACAGTATATCCAAAAAAAAAAAAAAAAAAAAAAAAAAAAACCCCCAACAACCTACCGCACTCCATCACAGACACTGATACAATAAGAGACAATGAGACTACCTGAGGCTGAGCCATGATTGGTCACGGCAGGAAATGGTGGAGTTGGGGAGGTGGAGTCATCTGTACAGCTATTCAACAGTTGCAAAAATTCCATCACATCACTGAACTCTCTGCAGAGAGAGAGAGAGAGAGAAGTGTATACCAAGTGACTGATGGTAAGATGTGAAATAGTGTGTGTGTGTGTGTGAGAGAGAGAGAGAGAGAGAGAGAGAGTAAACGGGGAGACATACCGACTCTCGTCTTTGTGTTTCACATTGTCGGCGTCGCTCTGAGGTTGGATGAGGATGTGTATGGCTCTCTCCAGTAGTTTCTCACAGAAACGCTGATGCAGCTGTGCAATGGGATCCACTACACACACAACACCCCTCATTAGGGTTACAACTAATATTAGATTTCTAATCGATTAGATATTGAACAAACCTCCCGCACCTGAAGCTAGTTAGTATTTAAACAACGAAAAATGACGCCCACAAACCCCAAAAAAGTTTCACATTGCTAAAATAGCAAATTAAATCATAGAACTGCTTGTAAAGCCAATTTATTATTAAAAGTAACCAGTACATGGGCAGAAGCTAGAAATAATTTTTTATTATTATTAAAGATCTGCAGAAATTTGAGACTTTTGCTGAATGAGTGTTGATAAATGTACAGTTCAGATATTAGTGAGTTTCGCGCGTGGCGTGGATCTGCTCTGTCAGCTTGACAGCGCTCTCAGCCACGGTGTTGGAGCGAGGCACATCTGGCAGTGAAGCTTCCTTTACCCAGCGAGAGCCAAAGCATTTCACAGCGCTGGAGCACTGAAGTTGTGATCCAGCTGAGACCAGGTCATCGTAAACATTCTGCGAATGGTGCTGATTAGAAAATCAGAGCCGTGCCCATGTGGATGCAATGACCGTGCAAGTGGGTTTCAGGTTCTCGCTCCACTCGGGAACCAGGAAAAAGGAAATGAATGCAAAAGTTCCTGTTGAATTCCATCTCGCACTGTGAAGTGAAGCCAGTTTGCACCATTTAATCCGAGGCCATTTTTCTTTTCGGTAAAATTTGTATGCTTCACAGAGTTCAAAGAGGAACTTCAAATCATCCGTCCATCCAGGATTCTCGCTCTTGGGCGTGATTGTTATACCACAATATGCCTTTAGAAGATCACCATCGTCTGCCAAAATCTCGTTGATGAACTTGTAGTTTATATCAGGTGAACGAGATTTTGTTAAAAAAATGGAAGTCCGGAACAGAAGTACCAAATAATTGTTATAATTATTATTAATTTTACCAAAAGTGAGGTGATGTTGGGTGCGGGAGGTTTGTACATTACCCAATAAAAATAATTTCAAAAAATTAACTTATGAATAAAAGTTCACTAAATGCAACATCAGGAAAACAAAAATTTTGAAAAAAAAAAAATTCAGTCATCAGTCATAGCCCCCCAAACACACACCACCCAACACCCTGTCACACGCACACCAAACGCCCCCATGCACACCACCCAAACCCACCCCAGCACACACACACACAACACCACCCCACACAACCCAAAACCCCACACACACAAACCAAACTCCCCACACACCAAACGCCCCTCCATGCGCACCACCCAAAGCCAGCCACTCACACACACACACACACACACACACACACACACACACACCACCCAAACCCACTCCAGCACACACACACACCAGACAACTGTTTAAGCATACATTTTGCATTAGTGTATTGTGTGTGTGTGTGTGTGTGTGTGTGTGTGTGTATATATATATATATATATATATACCTTGTTCTCTGACAGATGAAAACACTCCTTCACAGTTCTCTGCTTTCACTGACCAATCACAGCTCATTAAAAACTGTTTGGCCAATGGGGCGAAGAGCCAGCGCAGAGAATCAGGAGGCTTCCAATCTGAGTACAAACTCTCTGCACAGCTCAGGAAATATGCCTATACACATATAAACATATGTGTGTGTGTGTGTGTGTATATATATATATATATACACACACACACACACACACACATGCATATACATACAGAGAAACACACAGATAAACAGACAGACACACAAGGGAGACAGGCACACAGACACAGACAGAGAGAGCAATACGCACGCACAGACACGCACACGCAGACACAGACACAGAAAGATCCACATACACACACACACACAGCTGTGATTGGCTTCGTGCAAATGAGCCAATCAAAAACGAGGAAATGTATCTCTTTACTCAAAAACAACACACGCAGTCTGTGGCTGTTGTTATAATCCAATAAAATTAGAGTTTCAAGGGATTGGACCCGCCCACATACAGAAAGGATTGGCTCTCCGCTTCGCGCCACAGTGACATGGCATTGAAAATAGATGAATCGATTTAAATACGTGAGATTTATTCATCTGTTTTTGTTTTATTTGATGGCTTTTTTTGTATTTTTATTTAAATGACAGTGAAATTATGTATTCGTTATTCTGGTAAGAAAGGCCACCTGATTTATCTGAGAGCCAGATACAGTCATCAAAAGAGCCACATCTGGCTCGCGGGCCATAGGTTCCCAACCCCTGCTTTAAACTGTGTACCGGTAGGCCTGTTCGTAGCACACCGAGTTTAATAATAGCAGTCGAATTTATTAATGTACACAAAGATTTATATACTATAAGACTTAAATAATATAATTCATGGTCATATTTTGGTATAGGGCACTGGATTGCTGATCCAAAGGTTGAGGGTTCGAGTCCCACTCTCCACAAGGTTGTCACTGTCCCCCCCCCAGTGCAGCTAACTGGGTTATCAAAGGCAGGCCATGTCTCTCACCGTCTATGGTGTGAGGTTCATGCAAAGTCGTCAGCGTGTTTCTGTCCCTTGCTAAAAGAGTTGTGACAGGAAGGGCATCCGACGTAAAACCTCTGCCAAATCAAACGTGCCAATCAGATGATTCACTGTGGCGACTCCTGAGTAAAAGCCGAAAGGAAGACAGACATTTATACATAAGGCTGCTCCATCATTTCTGTTGATGATCTGACATTTGCCCTCTGTGCCACAGGCCCACGGCAAGATGACCAGACTGGCATATCATATTACGATGCCTGACACGCGCAATAAACCAGAACCAGCTGTGTTTCACTCCACTAGGTGACATCAACAACCACACAGATAAACAAAATGAGGGTAGCACCTCGCGTATTTGGATATAATATGGCCAGATGACCAGTAATGACGGCATAAACCCCCCCCAGATTTTTACACTGGATTTTCATCGATCTCAAAAATGACCGCTTTGACTTACAAAAAGGTGGCAGAAAATTCCCATCCCTGCACACAGAACCACACCCACCCACGCGCACGCACACACCCACACCCACAAGATCCAAACGGGGAGATCCACAGAGATACTCAGGGAGACATGCGCGCACTCAGGGAGACCCAGAGACACACAAATACACACACACAAAGAGACACACAGAGACACACAGAGAGACAGGGGGGAGAGAGAGAGGAAAAATGAGGGGTGAGATGTAAATGGTGCTATTTATTCTCTCATAGTTTGAAACCTTTCCCATTTCAGTGATACACTCTTGTTTATAATGTGTGTGTGTGTGTGTGTGTGTGTGTATTCTCACAGGCAGGAAGTAGAGTTGTTTTCCCAGTGTAGTTCTTCGCAGTGAGATGGCGGTGGTGATGTAGATCTGAGCGTGCTCAGTTGGAGCCATTTTCACTCCTGCACTCTCACTCAGATTCAATGCATTCAGAGACACACACACTCCCCATAATGCACTGCGCTCTGACAGCTTACCTACACACATGCAGTGTTATACTGATTTGTCTCCAATGCATATAAAACACACACACACACACACACACACACACACACACACCTGTTAGCTGAAGTTGGCCCAGCTGATGATAAACCAATGCTGCATCTCGAGAGCTAATCTGAGACTCCTCCCCCTCACGCTTCCCACCGATCAGACGCACCAGCCAGCCCAAAGGGGTAGGTCTATGAAGGCTGTAGCGAATCAGATTCCAGGAGAGTGAACAGACAAGGTCAAAGGTTGTGGAGGGCAGAGCTCGGGATAACACAGAGAGACACGTTTCTAAACTGGCCACTGCAGCACCGTAATCACCCTGGAGGAGAACAGCATCATCATGAGTGTGTGTTTACTTGCATGCATGTCTGTGTGGGTGTGGGTGTGTGTGGGGGTGTAGGTGTACCCTCTGCAGTTGCAGTTCAGCCTGTTTCCTGTGTCTCCAGAACATCACTGATGTGGGCGAGTGAAGGGGCGTGACCGGTTCCCATAGATACAGAATCCTCACACATCCCCAAACTACACCCACGCCACTGAACACCCACACCATCACCCATGGCAACACACACCACAACCATGCACCTACAGGCACAAATATTCTGCTTAATAATTACCACAAATTGTGTGTGCACGTGTGTGGGTAAGAGAGAAAATCCCTCACCGAAGTTCTGTGTTTGTGCAGGCAGCCACACGAGTGAGCGTGAGGGAATGACTGCTCCTCCTCCAGTCCAAGAGGAGGCGCTGTACTGATCAGAGCCGATAAGAGAGGGCAGGGGGTTCAGAGAGACACACAGGAAGGTGAGTGCACACAGCAGCACTCTGGAGCGATCCATTACCCCCACCGAAGAGAGGGGTGAGGCCGGCTCACTCTTCAACTAAACACACAGGAGAACAAACACATTCATTTGTATGCTTCACTATTCAGTCACACTGCCATATAGAAACCATGGAAACTCCAGGGGGGTGTGTGTGTGTGTGTGTGTGTGTGTGTGTACTGGTTCAAGCAGTGGGCTGTTGGGTTCGGAGTCGATGCTGAACTGAGGGGAAGCAGAACCAGAGTCAGATGGAGAAGGAGTCATGACAGACACCTCATCCGCCACACACACCAACTCTGTATATACACAAACACAAACACACACACACACACACACAGAGTGAGAGAGAGAGAGAGAGAGAGATTTCATAAAGACCCTGAACAGAAGAGGCAATATTGTGCTCTCTGACCAAAAACGTGTGTGTGTGTGTGTGTGTGTGTGTGTGTGTGTGTCCGTGTCCACTTACTATGCTTTTGGCTGGCCATCTTTAGTGCCAGGTTCTCCTGCCTCAGTTTCTGGTTCACCTGCTGCAGGTACTTAATGTAGTCGATAGCCTTTCGTAGTACCCCAGACTTATGCATCTGACACACACACACACACACACACACACACACACACACACACACACACACACACACAGCTTACTAATAACCCTTGAAGAGAATTGTCGACGAATGTGAATAACAATTTTGCATGCATGTGCCTGAACACCTACCTTGGTGTCATTACCCATGACCAGGTCACGGAGCTCCAGAATTTTGTCATTTATTGAGGAACGATACCGTTTCTCTATTATGTTGTGTGTTGTCCTCCGCTCTCCTTCCTTCACAACACTACCTGTTCCCATAGTAACTGCAGTACTCTGCTCTGGCCCCGCCCTGCCCACACTCGAGCATTGGGTGATTCCTGAAGGAAGCTGTTTGATTGGCAGTTTGTCCCTGCCACCCATTACAACAGGAACTGTGGTAAGGATGTTACTGCCCATCAAAGTCTGAAGAAAGAATTCAGTGTTTCAGTGTAAGTGCATGACAAGATCCTGTAGTGTGTGTGTGTACGTGTACACACTTACTGGAACCTGGACAGCAGTTTGTATTGGTGTACTAAGTGTTGTAATGCCAGTTGGATTTTGCATCGTTGTCAAAACCAGAGAGTCTGTTTTCAAAATCTGTGGCTGGTGCACCAACACCTAACACACACACACACACACACACACACACACACCATCAATTTATCCATTATCACATTATTTGTACCACATCTATCTCGGTGTGTGTGTGTGTGTGTGTGAGAGAGACACTCACAGGAACCTGAGGCGCAACAGCATGAACAGCAGTCGATGCAGCAGGGATTGTGTGAATGGTCTGTGCTGAAGGGGTTAACACACGGTGTTGCTGGATTGTCATTGCCTGCACCTGTGGTGAAGTCACGATGCCTTGCATTTGTGGTTGGAAGACTAAAGAAGGGCAAAGACAAAATCAGGACTAAGATTCACTTGCTAACTACATTTCTGGCTAAAGAGAAGACATTGTGGACAAGTGGCAGTTTGGAAGTGCTGGTACAATTAAATAAAGCTGTCTGTGTGGGATGGTCAGCAGTAGTCTAGGGCAGGATTGGTTGAGGGCATCTAAGGGGTGGGTGAAACTCATTGGGCAAACCTATAGGGTGGGAGAGTAGTCAGCAGCACATGTGGGTGTGGGCAAGAGGGACGGGAGGTAGACGTGGGTGTGGGAGTAGGCCAAAAGTGTGTGTGTACGTGTGTGTGTGTGTGTGTGTATATATATATATATATATATGTGTGTGTGTATATAAAAAAAACACAGACGCTCCCCGACTTACGTTTTTAATTGGTTCCGGACGGCCGAGCGCAAGTTGAAAGTGAATGTAAGTTGTTACAGTGACGTATGACGTGTGACGTATGACGCTCATACTGTACTATACTGTACATCCATAAATACCATTACCGTATCTCATAAAACACCCCCAAGTCAATTATTGTGAACATAACTTTGTAAGATAATATCAAATAATATCAACATTAATTTCAAATAAGTCACTTATTTATACCGAGTGACTTTACATGAAGCTTAAAACAGCCAATCAACGCTTATAATATGTGAGGCACTCAATACCGAAAGTAGTGTACTTGCAAAAGTAGTGTACTTGCAAAAGTAGTGTACTTGCTGTGGGTTATGCAGACTTCCGGTCTTTCAAGTGCACAAGGGTGCCACTGAACTCGTTTAGAACACGGCCTGCACTGATGCAGTCTCCCAGAAAAGCGGCGCGTTCTTTCTTTTATGTAAGTAAGTAAACTTTATTCAAGAGATGCATACAAAGAACACGTACAAATCCTAATGAATATTAATATAAAAATAAGTATACACTCTTAGGATTCTGCTAAAAGATAATAAATATCTGTAATTGTTCTGTAATTTGTGCATTCGGGTTTTCATTCATATTACAACTCTCTCTTTGCTGAACTGAGTATGCATGGTAGATTGTGCTGATCTGAGCAGATAGTAAATTCATCTGTGTGTATGAGACTTGCACCCATGCTAGTAGGCTTACACTTCTGACCAACCACATTTGCTTAGGGTTACATAAGTCCACAAAACAGTGGAAACACAAAGATCACAGAAGACATCTTAACACAAGAGTAACACACACATATATATAAAACTGAGATTATATATACACATACACTCAGTCTGTAGATTGTAAACAATGAATGCAGCGTCACTGCATCAGCGTACTACGTAGGTACGTCTAAACTCAAAATTTTACTTTTTAAAAACAAAACAAAATCGAAAAAAAAGGAGCGTCCGTGTGTGTGTGTGTGTGTGTGTATATATATATAAATATTTATATATATATATATATATATATATATATATATATATATATATATATATATATAGAGAGAGAGAGAGAGAGAGAGAGAGAGAGACCACATTGAGAGGGGCCAGTTGAGGTGGCTCAGGCACCTGGTGAGAATGCTCCCCGAACGCCTCCCTGGTGTGGTGTTTTGGGCATGTCCACCTGGGAAGAGCCCCCTGAGTTGACCTAGAACTTGTTGGAGGGACTATGTCTCTCAGCTTGTCTGAGAACGCCTCGGAGTCCCCCCGGAAAAGCTGGAGGAAGTGGCTTAGGAGAGGGATGTCTGAACCTCTTTGCTTAGGTTGCTGCCCCTGTGACCCGATCCCGGATTAAGCGGAAAAAGATGAGACGACGATATATATATGTGAGGCGCTCCATGCACATATGCACGTAAACAATGCAGGCTAGTTGCTAAGGAAGATCTGAAACGAGCACCCTGATTGGTGAACTCTGTCACATGCTCACATTGCACATGCTCAGTGCCCGTCACACGTTAACGTCCTGTTTACTTCCTGACTCTAGTATATCGCATGTGGAACTTATCTCCAACTTTCTCTTCAATAACAGTAAGTAAGCTTATTTATAAGATTGTGAAACAAAAGTCCAGACTTGAACCCCGTTGAGATGCTGTGGCATGACCTCAAGACAGCGATTCATGCCAGACATCCCAGGAATCTGACTGAACAACAGCAGTTTTGTAAAGAAGAATGGGCCAAGATTAGTCCTGATCGATGTGCCAGACTGATCTGCAGCTACAGGAAGCATCTGGTTGAAGTTATTGTTGCCGGGGGGGGGGGGCGGCACACAAAATATTACATGTGATGGTTCAATTACTTATTCCTCCCCCTTCTGTCATTGTTTGCATGCTATCCTCCTTAAAATATGAAAACCTATAAATGTTTGGGTGGTTTTAGTTAAAGCAGACACTGTTTTTTTCATCTGTGTGATTTTGACAAAGATCAGATCACATTTGATGGTGAATTTATGCAGAAATGTGAGAAATTCCAAAAGGTTCAGATACTTTTTCATATCACTGTGTGTGTGTGTATATATATATATATATATATATATATATAGTTTTCTTAATTTCAGTGTGATTGTTTGAACCTGACAGTGTTTTTTTTTTTTTTTTCAATCAGTATCATTTGAAGGCATTTGAAACTTTTATATAATGGTAAAAAAAATTACATACTGATCTTACTGGAATAAACAGAAATGAAAAAAAAAAAAAGTAATTTTTTGTTAATTTTTGGGGCTTAACACAGTGACTGATGGGTTTAAAAAGGGGCGTGTCAGATTAAAATGAGGATGATTTCTCTTATCATCTCTTCCTAAAACTCTTCCTAGACATGTTTTCTAAAAGTTTATATGGCTGAAGTGCATAAAAATGTTTGTTTGCTAAGGATTAATGATGTTGGAAGAAGTGCAATCTTTGTGCTCATTTTTCTCTAAAACGTCTTTTGAAATTTTTAGTAGAATGCCGACACAAGAAATGGCATCACTCGCTCAGTTTTCAAGCTATTGACAAAATGTTTTGCATGTATGTGTATATGTGTACATAATATCAATGAATACATATTCAATGCTATAAATGCTTATAATAACAATTAAACAAAAAATAATGCATAAGATATAAATAAATTATAAATACGCACAAATAAATACGCACGCATGCAGATGCGCACCTCACAAAAATGTAGGTTTGCTGGGAGATTTTGGGTTGTTTTTTTTTGTTTAGGGATTTTTTTTTTGCATAATTGGCCTTGTTTTTATGGCATTTTCCTTAATCTTTTCCCCTTTTCTTCCTTATTTTTATTTCGATGAATATTTAAAAAAAAAAAACAAAAAAACCCACGATGCACTGAAGCTGCATAAATTGAAGCACAAAATAGCGAGGGATCCCTGTGTGTGTGCATATATATATATATATATATATATATATATATATATAAGTATTCAACGTGATAAGCACCCAAAGTGCTTAAATCAACCCCCCCCCGATGTATAAGTACACGAATGTGTATATAATATCAATAAATACATATTCAATGCTATGAATATTTATAATAATCAAACATCAAAAATTAATGCATAAGATGTAAATAAAACAAATACACACGCATGCACACACTCAGATGCAACAATGTAACTAGTTTTGATGGGAGATTTTGTTTTGTGTTGATTTAGGTTTTTTTTTTACATACAGTAGGCCCTTGACTATTCGCGGTTTTGCACTCACGGTTTGAGTATTCGCAGACTGCCGAGCAGCTGACACTTCACTCAAATTCAGCCAATGGCTGCCCTCCTTCCTGCTGATTGGTTGAGATGATGTAACGCCACTTTTTCCTCATTCGCGCACAAGTTTTCAATGAGCCTCTTTTTTTTTCCGTGTGTTTTAATTACCAGTTAGGCTCTGTGATGACACTCAAACGCTGTGCGTCTTCTCTGGCTAAGCGCTAGAAAAGGTAATGACGTTGGATGTCTCTTCTGAATAAATAAGACTTTCCCCTGAACAAATGACAGTCTTTTTCGATCATTATTCCAGTACAGTACCGAAGTTAATTTTTAGAATTTTTGTGTGTGTGATTTTATGTACTGTGGTGTAGCATGTTTATAGTTTTGTTTATCCAATTTATTACATTTCATGTTCTTTTTGGGGGACTTTGATTTTGACGGCTGTGTTCTCTAACTGTCCGCTCCTGCTTAGGGGGCGTGGCTCCGTGGCTTCTAAACATTTATCATAAATATTAACTTGGGCATTGTACTGGAATAATAATTGAAAAAGACTAATACTACAGCTTTACAACAGTTCAGCTGATTATCTTCAGGCACTTCAGAGGAAACTGTCGTGTCTTCAGGAGAAAGTCTTATTTTTTTCAGAAGAGAGTGGCATCATTGAGCTTAACTGGATAATATATTATACATCAAAATGAAAACATACATACTGTATGTATATGTAGTGTCTGTCTGTCTTCCTTTCAGCTTTTTCCCTTTTACTCGGGAGTCGCCACAGAGAATCATCTGATTCGCACGTTTGAATTGGCAGAGGTTTTTACGTCGGATGGCCTTCCTGTCACAACCCTTTTTAGCAAGGGACAGAAACACGCTGACGACTTTGCAGCTCCTCTTTACGAAAGTCAGCAATGGTTCTTTTACATCAACCTCTCACCATAGACAGTGAGGGACATGGCCCGCCTTTGATAACCCAGTTAGCTGCACTGGGGGGTATGTATATGTAGTGTATATTTTATATATAAAAGGACACAAACTGAGTAAGTCTGTCTGTCTGTCTTCCTTTCGGCTTTTTCCCTTTCACTCGGGAGTCGCCACAGCGGATCATCTGATTCGCACGTTTGAATTGGCAGAGGTTTTTACGTCGGATGCCCTTCCTGTCACAACCCTTTTAGCAAGGGACAGAAACACGCTGACGACTTTGCAGCTCCTCTTTACGAAAGTCAGCAATGGTTCTTTTACATCAACCTCTCACCATAGACAGTGAGGGACATGGCCCGCCTTTGATAACCCAGTTAGCTGCACTGGGGGGGACAGTGACAACCTTGTGGAGAAGTGGGGCTTGAACCCCCAACCTTTGGATCAGCGATCCAGCGCCCTATACCACTAGACCACCACTGCCCCGACACGAACTGAGTAAGTATAGTAGTTTAAAAAATGGGCACTAGGGGGAGGTATTGCATTACTTTGCATTGTATCATACCAGGGGTCAGAAACTCGTGACTCCGGAGTCGCATGTGGCTCTTTCACTTCGCTGACTTCCAGGGGCAGAGAGTTTAACCAGCTTTCACTTGAATGATGGGAGAATCTGCCTAAGGCAGAGGTTTTTACGTCGGATGCCCCTCCTGTCACAACCCTTTAGCAAAAGACAGAAACACACCGACAGCTTTGCAGCTCCTCTTTACGAATGTCAGCAATGGTTCTTTTACATACCGCTTACCATAGACAGTGACAGACATGGCCCGCCATTGATAACCCAGTTAGCCACACTGGGAGGGGGGGGGGGCAGTGACAACCTTGTGGAGAGTGGGACTCGAACCCCCAACCTTTGGATCAGCGATCCAGCGCCCTATACCACTAGACCACCACTGCCGCCCTCAGCATTAAGCATTAATATTTATTTCAAAGAATGTTGAGCAGGCTCCTTCTTAAAATAAGTCTTCATATACTTTTCTGTGTTGCTGTTGTTTGTGTAAATTAAAACGATGACAAAACAACATTAATACAATGAATAAAGAAAAAAAAGATCCTACAAAGGGCATGATGGTGAGGTAGACTACCCAACCCCTTAACACATCTGGCTGTTCCCTGTCCCATGCTTCGTGGGATAGATATTCTTTTTCTTTATAAAAATACAACAAGGATTGAACACATTCATTCATTTTCTGAGCCACCTAATCCTAATTAGGGTCGCAAGGAGGCTGGCAATTTTTTTTAATCTAAATGTTTTTGTTGGAAGCAGAATTGTAATTTAATTTTCTCTGCAGTCATTTAAATCAATGCAACACAGTGTTGTTTGATATTAACATGAAGGAAAAAGGGGGAAAACATTATATGCAGTGTTATTTGATTTCGTCAAAAAAGGATTTGTGGCTCCCAGTGTTTTCTTTAATGCGGAAAACGGGTCCAAATTTCTCTTTGAATGGCAAAGGTTGCCGACCCCTGAACTAGAAGTATCCAGAATACCAAGGCAGGTTCTGATGATGACCTTGTTTCATACAACATTCACCTTTTTGCACTTCTGCAGCAAAGCGTTTTCCTTCCTGAATTATATCAAGCAGTTCTACTTTTTCATGCAGTTCATAGCTTTTTCAGAAGCCTGAGGAGGTGCGCAGCGTTTGGGCGGCATGATGGAGCTTAACAGTAATTAAAAACACACACTTAAAATGCACAGGCACAAAGCGTGCGCGAATGAGGAAAAGGGGGTCTTACATCATCTCAACCAATCAGCAGGACGGAGGACAGCCACTGGCTGAATTTGAGTGACGTGTCAGTTGCTTGGCAGTCCGCGAATACTCAAACCGTGAGTGCAAAACCGTGAGTAGTCAAGTGCCTACTGTGTGTGTATGTATGTATGTATGTATGCGTATATAAAATATATACACACACACACACACAGTGGTACCTCAATTTCCAAAATTAATCCGCTGCGGAAGTGGTTTTGTAATCTGGATTTTTCATAAATTGAACTGCATTTTACATGTAAAATGGTGATTCATTCCAAGGCCTGCAATACTACCCCCCTAGACCCTTTAAAAATTATAAAAGCATACCTTTTAAGACCTCCTGCTTCAATATCGTACTGATGGTAGACGGATTTGGCCATATTCCTTTGCGATATCACTCAACCGCATGCCACGAGCCCGCTTCTTTTCATGCGCTCCAGGAATCACATGTGTGTGCGCGTGCATGTGTTGACCATGCCAATGAGAGGGAGCTGCGTTATCCCTCCTAACCAATGGGAGGCCAGCGGGGCGGGATGTTGGAAGATAGTCAACGGGAGAGCAGCTCGTGCACTGTTTGAATGGCGCATTTTAATGTTTGAATGGCGTGTTTTATAAGAACTTGTTTCATATATAGCGACAAAAAATTTTGGAAAATGTTTTTCGGAACCAGTATTTTTCGTTTGCTGGGACTATCGTAAGGTGAGGTACCACTGTGTATGTGTGTGTATATATATATATATATATATAGTAAATGAACGCATTCTCTCTTTTTTACCCTGAAAGGCAGCAGTGGGGTTGTGGTGGCAGATGACAGGATTTTGAATGAAGCGCTGCTGCTGTGCTGCACTGGAAGTGATCATCACCGTCTGCGTCTGCGCCTGCACAGGAAAACTTGCGATATTCTGAGTCTGGAGTGGAACTGAAGAAGCTGTGACCTGGAAGCAGATGGTAAGTGTGGATTGATTTCATCAATGCATGTCTTAGAATTAAAATGACTCAACGTTGCAATGTTAATGAGGTGATTAGTTTGTTAACATGTTCAGAC
>CM045731.1:72998916-73076416 GCA_024760905.1 Plotosus lineatus
TGAAGAATTCAAAGATCTTCTGGATGTGAAAGATGCTAGCTTTACAATTCCTTCCAGGAAACACCTTTCTTCCACACTTATTCCGAACACAAGTGAGCAATTGCAGAAACATGTTAGCAGCATGTTAAAGAATGCACCCGGTGTCAGTGGTACTGTTGATATTTGGACTTATCGTCAAATGCGCAGTTATCTTGGTGTGACAGCCCACTTCATACACAACTGGACATTAAACCATGTTAGCATGCAAACACTATAAAGGCAAACACCCTGCAATAAACATATCAGCACAATATGATGAGATTATCTCGCTGTTTAACATCAACCCCAGAGTTAATTCTGTGATTTCTGACAATGCTGCCGATATGGTCAAGGCCTTTTCTCTACATGAATTACAGACAAAGACAGTAGATGCTGATGACCACACAGACAGTGCAGAGGATGATAACTGAGTCTGTGGATTTCTTTGAGTATAACAGTGAAGAACGCCCACCGAGTTTGCTACCTAAACATGATCCCTGTTTTGCTCATAGGTTACAGCAATAGCAATATAGCAACATAGCAATGCAGTCGACCTGCTACAGAATGAAAAGAGGCTGTAGACTGTGAACCAGACCAGATGGAACTCTGAGTTGATGATACGCTCAATCCTCAATGGACCAATCTGACTCAAGGACAGGATGCTGTCACTTCCAGCATTGTGGTACCATCAATTATTGGACTGAAAACAGAACTGGCTACGATGCAGTTTCGGTACAATTGCAAGCTTGTTGAAGCTCTGCGAAAGTCTGTAGAAAAGCGCCTTACACTCTGTGAAAGCCGTGAAGTTCTTTGTCCTGCTGCAGTGCTTGAGCCGTGTTTCAAGCCACAGTGGTGCCCTGCACAAGAGCCAGGTATGAGTCCATCTGTTTGTAAGCAGTTATCCAGTGAGTTGTCCAAGCTGCAGAACACATCCACAACACCTAAGTGTTGAACACCTGTGTGAAGCACCTCCACGCAAAAGGACAAAGATATTTGAATTCATGAACAATTACAGTGAAGCCCAGACACCAGCTGCCTCAACTGATGACGGGCTGGGAGAGAACCTGCGGAGAGTAACTCCATGCATTTCAGATGACAGCAGTCCTCTGGAGTATTGGAAGACAAACCAGCAGCAGTATCCTGGACTCTCAAAACTTGCACAGCGGTACTTAAGCATTCCTGCAACCTCTGCCCCGGTTCAGCGACTATTTAGTGTAGGTGGAAAAGTTTTCAGACCCGAGAGGTGCCAACTTTCAGACAGTTCCTTTGAAAATGAAATGTTCATTAAAATGCACAAAGCTTTGTATTGTAACAATTTAGCTAATGCTGCAACACTACAGAACGAGCTGTAAACAAGTTGTGCAGCAAAATCAACAATGTACATGAATTTATAAGAACTCTGAAAGGTGATACAAATACTGCAAACTATGTTGATTACATCTTTAGAAGTGTTACCTCCATGTATGTAATTAATTTAGTTAATATCATGCCAGAAATAGTTTCAACAAAGTTTTGTCTAGATTATAGCTTCAAATCCTGAATGAACATGACTGAAATGAGATTTACTTCGGTTATTAAAGCTTGTTTGAAGTATTATTGAATCTAAATCAAACAAGTCAAACTCAAGAGCTAATCAATAGAAAAGGCTCTCCAGTCTGAAGACACTGTACCTGTATGGTTTTGTAAATAAACAGAGTAATTTTGTTGTATTAAAAATGTATATATTGTTGTCCTTAAATTAAAATTTGTTAATTTGCCCCAACAAAAAACATGGTATGAGGCTATTATGAATGTATACATGAATACTACTAATGTATTTGTATTCGAATACATTCTGGTTTTGTGTATTAGTATTCACATTCGTATTCATGACATTCATTACCAAGTACGTATATATATATATATATATATATATATATATATATATATATATAAAAAGAACATAAATTGTGACGTAATGACGTAATGAAGTTTCTGCCGGACTCAGAATGCAGGAGGCAGAGTGGATTTATTATTCAAAGGGGAAGCACTTAAGCACAGCGCACACACTTTAACTACCATACTGGTGACAAAGAGAAACACAAACATTAAACACTGGAACCAGGAGCCAGAGAGAACACAGGGAAGCAGGGCCGTGATGTGAGACAATCTTCTCACACAGAGGTGAGCATGCGGTTTGTGTTTATAGGGAGTAGATGAGAGGAGTGAATTCAGGTGTGAGCTCCTACAATCAGGCCGAGCAGCTCAGTTACATCCCTCAGCCGGAGCGGGGAGAAAATAGAGTCCGAGAACACAGGGAAGTAGGGACGTGATGCGAGTTAATCCTCTGACGCAGTGCCTGTGTGTGTGCCTGAGCGCAGCAGTGCCTGTGTGTGTGCGCGCGCACATGCAACAGTGCCTGTGTGTGTGTGTGCGAGTGTGTGTGTGCGCGAAGTGTCTGTGTGTGTGTGCGCATATGCAGCTGTGCCTGTGTGTGCACGCGCACGTGCTGCAGTGCCTGTGTGTGTTTTTGTGCTTGCGTTTAGCAGTGCCTGTGCTTGTGTGCACGCATGCAGCAGTGCTTCTGTGTGCGTTTGTGTGCTTGCGCACGCAGCAGTACCTGTGTGTGTGTGTGTGTGTGTGTGTGGGCATACGTAGCTGTGCCTGTGCTGCAGTGCCTGTGTGTGTGTGCCTGAGCGCCGCAGTGCCTGTGTGTGTGTTGTCGCGTACAGCAGTGCCTGTGTGTTTGTACAAGCATGTGCAGCAGTTCCTTTGTGTGTGTGTGTTTGCACAAATTTTGAATGCTTTTGTAATGTGAAGTTGTGAACACAGATGCCCTTCCCTTGAGTCTCACACACCTGCCTTCCAGTGGGGATTTCACCCTGGGGTGTGGCGTGGTGAAGTTGTACTGTGTGGACCATATGGCTTGGTGTTCATACTGCTGACATTTCTGTACATGGCCTGGTCTAAGTGTACACTTTCTAAAGTTTGGGGTCACTGTGAAATTTTGTTGTTTTTCAAAGAAAAGCACTTTTTTCAATAAGGAAAAAATGGATGCGAAAGGTAGTATTAATGTTGTTGTTTATTATTGGCGGAGATGGACCTTTAATGGAATATCTATAGTGGTATATAGAGACCCATTTTCAGGATCTATTGTACTTGTTTATTAATTCAAGTTTATCATATTAAAATCCTAATTATTAATTAAAAAGCCCTTCTGTAATTATAGCGGCAGAGAAAAACTTATTCTGATAAAATAAGTAAATTATCATTCTTTACGAAGTTGAATATCTGGAGAATCAGAATTTATGGGGTTCATTATAGAATCAAAGTATAAACTGATGAATTTCAGGAAAAAGTTTTATTCGTTCTGAGAAATGAAGAACAAGAAACTGCACAGAAACAGTTGATCTCATACTACTCCCTTCACAGAACACAGCAAACTGGCTCGAACCAGGACAGCAAGAGATGTCTGAGGCCCCGGTAAACAACAGGACAAAAACATCAGAGTGTCTAGTTGAACAAACAGAAGTTGGACAAGTCCTCAATCAGCAGCTTCATTATACAGATTCCTGGAACTACTTAAAAATCCATACCTGAGACTATCAACAAAAGAAAAACATGAAGATGAACAAAACACTGACACTGGCGAACAATGCAGTGTGTCCCACAGACAAATAAATCGAAATTTAAAATGTTAGGCTAAAAAAGAAGAATGTACAAGGAGGTATACAAAAGGAAAAGATTCTGGAGGAGTTCCTGTTGCCATCTGTCAAAAGTGAGTGGGGGCGGGGGGGGGGCATGTGATGGTTTGGGGGTGCTTTGGTGGTGATGAAATAGTACAGTTGTGCAGCGACTTACAAAAAAATAACAGCTATCACTCTACTTTACAATCCTATGCTACACCCTGTGGAAATATGCTGACAGCAATAACGAATAAGATATACTAGTCCTTCTCAAAAAATTAGCATATTGTGATCAAATTCATTATTTTCTGTAATGTACTGATAAAAATTAAAAACTTTCATATATTTTAGATTGATTGCACACCAACTGAAATATTTCAGGTCTTTTATTGTTTTAATTCTGATGATTTTGGCATACAGCTCATGAAAACCCAAAATTCCTATCTCAAAAAATGAGCATATGATGTTCAGGTAGTGTAAACGAGCTATTAACCTAATCATCTGAATCAACCAATTAACTCTAAACACCTGCAAAAGATTCCTGAGGCTTTTAAAAACTCCCAGCCTGGTTCATTACTCAAAACCACAATCATGGGTAAGACTGCCGACCTGACTGCTGTCCAGAAGGACATCATTGACACCCTCAAGCAAGAGGGTAAGACACAGAAAGAAATCTCTGAGCGAATAGGCTGTTCCCAGAGTGCTCCATCAAGCCACCTCAGTGGGACGTCTGTGGGAAGGAAAAAGTGAAAGAAGGGCCGATTCCAGACCTTGGGGGACCTGTGGAAGCAGTGGACTGAGTCTGGAGTAGAAACATCCAGAGCCACCGTGCACAGGCGTGTGCAGGAAATGGGCTACAGGTGCCACATTCCCCAGGTCAAGCCACTTTTGAAGCAGAAACAGCGGCAGAAGCGGCTGACCTGGGCTACAGAGAAGCAGCACTGGACTGTTGCTCAGTGGTCCAAACTACTTTTTTCGGATGAAAGCAAATTTTGCATGTCATTCGGAAATCGCGGTGCCAGAGTCTGGAGGAAGACTGGGGACAAGGAAATGCCAAAATGCCTGAAGTCCAGTGTCAAGTACCCACAGTCAGTGATGGTCTGGGGTGCCATGTCAGCTGTTGGTGTTGGTCCACTGTGTTTTATCAAGGGCGGGGTCAATGCAGCTAGATATCAGGAGATTTTGGAGCACTTCATGCTTCCATCTGCTGAAAAGCTTTATGGAGATGAAGATTTCATTTTTCAGCACGACCTGGCACCTGCTCACAGTGCCAACACCACTGCTAAATGGTTTACTGACCATGGTATTACTGGGCTCAATTGGCCTCCCAACTCTCCTGACCTGAAGCCCATAGAGAATCTGTGGGATATTGTGAAGAGAAAGTTGAGAGACACCAGACCCAACACTGGATGAGCTTAAGGCCGCTATCGAAGCATCCTGGGCCTCCGTAACACCTCAGCAGTGCCACAGGCTGATTGGCTCCATGCCACGCCCGCATTGAAGCAGCCATTTCTGCAAAAGGATTCCCGACCAAGTATTGAGTGCACAACTGAACATAATTACAGATGGGCCCTGACTTACGAAATTAATCCATTCCAGAGCCCTATTCGTATAGCAGGGATTTCGTAAGTAAGGGTCACATCTTACATGTTAAACACCTAATTCGTTCCAAGGCTCCAGTCTTTGGATGTACTGGATAAACCCCATAAACCCTTTAAAAATTATAAAAACATCAATTTTGTATGAAATGTGTTAAAAGTAAAAGAAAGTTATTTATTAAACCATTTAAACATTTTAACACATTAAACCATTTTATTAACATATTTATTAATTAAACCATTATTAAACATTTTTTTAACACACACACACACACACACACACACACACCTCTCTCTCACGCTGCGGGCCACGCCCACAAGACGTGCAATTCAAAGCGCATTCCCTGCTCGACAAACTCTACTTAAATTTGATTCCTTGAGGGATCGGGATTCCAGATGAGCTCAAATTCACCCACATTTATTAAACATTTACTGAATTAAAACAACTTAAAAAAACTAAACTAAAAACTAAAGAGTGAAGCTTCCTTCTGTCTCTATCTGGGAGGCCAGCGGGGCAGGATGTTGAGAGACAGCCAATGAAAGAGCAACATTGTGTGAAATTTTGATTGGCGCGTTTGAATTTTGAATTTCTTTTCGTAAGAGGGGGTTGTCTCGTATCTCGAGGACGGAAATTCAGGAAAATGTTTTTCGTAACCTGGGGATTTCGTACACAGAGGTCTTCGTAAGTTGGGGGCCGACTGTATTTGAAGGTTGACCTTTTTTTTTAAATATTAAAAATACTTTTTTATTGGTCGGATGAAATATGCTAATTTTTTGAGATAGGGATTTTTGGGTTTTCTTTACTTTTTTGCCAAAATGATCAATATTAAAACAATAAAAGGCTTGAACCACTTCAGTTGTGTATAATGAATCTAAAATATATGAAAGTCTAATGTTTATCAGTACATTACAGAAAATAATGAACTATCACAATATGCTAATTTTTTGAGAAGGACTAGTACAAGACCAGAATTACTGCAAACAAAGGATGAATTATTTGTTTTACTTCTCTGAATGGCACTGTAAGGGTCGGGGTACACCTGCATGATGAACGGGAAGAATTGGAACACAGGGTAGACAGCTACCGCAACGGACACAAAATACTGTACAACCATAAAGATTACAAACACCACGGTGTTCTGTTATAAACAAATCACGTTTATACACGCATAGTAAGGATCAGCATTTTCACTTTGCAATATTTCCAGTTGATTTGCTCTTGGTGTTGAAGTGAGACAGTATTAAACTTCAATAAAGCGTCACTCACTGTAAATATAAACCAGCACATTTCCTCCATTTCACTGAAACTCTCTTCCCCTCCCCTGCACTTCAAGCTCATCTCTACCTGCCATGGCTCTGTGACCCCACTCACAGACCGGTGTCTCTGTGCTGATCCGGCGGGCTGGGGGGGTCGCGTTAGAGTTCAGAACGAGAGCGTGAGATTCGCGGCCCTTTCCTCATCTCTTTTCTTTTCTCCTCCTTCCTGCGGTGCTTCTGTTCTTTCCGGAGAATCTTCTGGAAGGCTTCTGCTGTATGGAGCACCTGAGAGAGAGGAGAATGGGGATCACAGTGGATATGGGTATGCTGGACAGGAAGGGGGGTGGTGGGGGTGGTGTTGGACTCATCTTCACAGAGGGCCACATCACAACATGACAATCTCATTGAGAACTTAGCGATCACTGCACATCTATTCAAAATCCTTCAGGAAAAACTTTGTGTTTCAGTTTCTGTCCCGAGACAGACGTTCTCACTCTCTGTCTTCTCAAAGTCAGGAAGGTCTGGATGATCAAGTTCAATTATGGTATGTGGTGATGGTGGATGCAAAGAATGTAAAATGATCATATTATTTAAATTCTCTAGCGGAAAACAGCAAAAAAACAAGACGGCCGGGTTGGCCCGCACAAGTTTGATACTGCTGATATTCACATGGACAGTGAAAGAGAGAGAGAGAGAGAGAGAGAGAGAGAGAGAGAGAGAGAGAGAGACTCACATCATCTTTTTCTGTCCGGTAAGGGTTGACGAAGTCTGCTGACTTCTTGGTGATTCCCAACTCCTGAGACATCTATAAAAAGACATTACACCTGAATCACCACTTCTAAAACACACACACGGTCTCTTTCTCTCTCTCACACACACACACACACACACACACACACACACACACACACACACACACACACTCACACTCTCTCAGACTCTCTCTCTCACACACACACACACACACACACACTTTCTCTCTCGCTCTCTCACACACTTTCACTCTCTGTCTCACTCACACACACACACACACACACACACACAACCTCTCTCTCTCACACACAACCTCTCTCTCTCACACACAACCTCTCTCTCTCTCACACACACACACACACACAACCTCTCTCTCACACACACACACACACACACACAACCAACCTCTCTCTCTCTCACACACACCCAACCTCTCTCTCTCTCACACACACACACACACACACACAACCAACCTCTCTCTCTCACACACACACACACACACACACACACACAACCTCTCTCTCTCACACACACACACACACCCAACCTCTCTCTCACACACACACACAACCTCTCTCTCTCACACACACACACACAACCTCTCTCTCTCACACACACACACCCAACCTCTCTCTCACACACACACACCCAACCTCTCTCTCACACACACACACCCAACCTCTCTCTCACACACACACACAACCTCTCTCTCTCTCACACACACACACCAACCTCTCTCTCTCACACACACACACCCAACCTCTCTCTCTCACACACACACACAACCTCTCTCTCACACACACCCAACCTCTCTCTCTCACACACACACAACCTCTCTCTCTCACACACACACACAACCTCTCTCTCTCTCACACACACACAACCTCTCTCTCTCACACACACACACAACCTCTCTCTCTCACACACACACACAACCTCTCTCTCTCACACACACACAACCTCTCTCTCTCTCACACACACACAACCTCTCTCTCTCTCACACACACACACAACCTCTCTCTCACACACACACAACCTCTCTCTCTCACACACACACACAACCTCTCTCTCTCACACACACACAACCTCTCTCTCTCACACACACACACAACCTCTCTCTCACACACACACACAACCTCTCTCTCACACACACACACAACCTCTCTCTCTCACACACACACAACCTCTCTCTCACACACACACACACACAACCTCTCTCTCACACACACACACAACCTCTCTCTCACACACACACACACAACCTCTCTCACACACACACACACAACCTCTCTCACACACACACACAACCTCTCTCTCACACACACACACAACCTCTCTCTCTCACACACACACACAACCTCTCTCTCTCTCACACACACACACACACAACCTCTCTCTCTCACACACACACACACAACCTCTCTCTCACACACACACACACACACAACCTCTCTCTCACACACACACACACACACACACAACCTCTCTCTCTCACACACACACACACACACAACCTCTCTCTCACACACACACACACAACCTCTCTCTCACACACACACACAACCTCTCTCTCACACACACACACAACCTCTCTCTCACACACACACACACACAACCTCTCTCTCACACACACACACACACACAACCTCTCTCACACACACACACACAACCTCTCTCTCACACACACACACAACCTCTCTCTCACACACACACACACACAACCTCTCTCTCACACACACACACACACAACCTCTCTCTCACACACACACACACACAACCTCTCTCTCACACACACACACACAACCTCTCTCTCACACACACACACAACCTCTCTCTCACACACACACACAACCTCTCTCTCACACACACACACACACAACCTCTCTCTCACACACACACAACCTCTCTCTCACACACACACAACCTCTCTCTCACACACACACAACCTCTCTCTCACACACACACACACACACAACCTCTCTCTCACACACACAACCTCTCTCTCACACACACACACACAACCTCTCTCTCACACACACAACCTCTCTCTCACACACACAACCTCTCTCTCACACACACACAACCTCTCTCTCTCACACACACAACCTCTCTCTCTCACACACACACAACCTCTCTCTCACACACACACAACCTCTCTCTCACACACACACACAACCTCTCTCTCACACACACAACCTCTCTCTCACACACACAACCTCTCTCTCACACACACAACCTCTCTCTCACACACACACACAACCTCTCTCACACACACACACAACCTCTCTCTCACACACACACAACCTCTCTCTCACACACACACACAACCTCTCTCTCACACACACAACCTCTCTCTCACACACACAACCTCTCTCACACACACACACACACACACACACACACACACAACCTCTCTCTCACACACACACACACACACACACAACCTCTCTCTCACACACACACACAACCTCTCTCACACACACACACACACACACACAACCTCTCTCACACACACACACACACACAACCTCTCTCTCACACACACACACACACACAACCTCTCTCACACACACACACACACACAACCTCTCTCACACACACACACAACCTCTCTCTCTCACACACACACACACACACACACACACACAACCTCTCTCTCACACACACACACACACACACACAACCTCTCTCACACACACACACACAACCTCTCTCTCACACACACACACACAACCTCTCTCACACACACACACAACCTCTCTCACACACACACACACACACAACCTCTCTCACACACACACACACACAACCTCTCTCTCACACACACACACACACAACCTCTCTCTCACACACACACACACAACCTCTCTCTCACACACACACACACACACACACAACCTCTCTCACACACACACACAACCTCTCTCTCACACACACACACACAACCTCTCTCACACACACACACACACACAACCTCTCTCTCACACACACACACACAACCTCTCTCTCACACACACACACACACACACAACCAACCTCTCTCTCACACACACACACACACACACACACACAACCTCTCTCTCACACACACACACACACACACAACCTCTCTCTCACACACACACACACACACACACACACACACAACCTCTCTCTCACACACACACACACACAACCTCTCTCTCACACACACACACACAACCTCTCTCTCACACACACACAACCTCTCTCACACACACACAACCTCTCTCTCACACACACACACAACCTCTCTCACACACACACAACCTCTCTCTCACACACACACAACCTCTCTCTCACACACACACACACAACCTCTCTCTCACACACACAACCTCTCTCTCACACACACAACCTCTCTCTCTCACACACACACACACACACACACAACCTCTCTCACACACACACACACACACACAACCTCTCTCACACACACACACAACCTCTCTCTCTCACACACACACACACACACACAACCTCTCTCTCACACACACACACACAACCTCTCTCACACACACACACACACACACACACAACCTCTCTCACACACACACACAACCTCTCTCTCACACACACACACACACACAACCTCTCTCTCTCACACACACACACACACACAACCTCTCTCTCACACACACACACAACCTCTCTCTCACACACACACACACACACACAACCTCTCTCTCACACACACACACACACAACCTCTCTCACACACACACACACACAACCTCTCTCTCACACACACACACAACCTCTCTCACACACACACACACACAACCTCTCTCACACACACACACACACAACCTCTCTCACACACACACACACAACCTCTCTCACACACACACACACACACAACCTCTCTCTCACACACACACACACAACCTCTCTCTCACACACACACAACCTCTCTCTCACACACACACACAACCTCTCTCACACACACACACAACCTCTCTCTCACACACACACACACACACACACACACACAACCAACCTCTCTCTCACACACACACACACACACACACACAACCTCTCTCTCACACACACACACACACACACACACACACACACACACAACCTCTCTCACACACACACACACACACACACAACCTCTCTCACACACACACACACAACCTCTCTCTCACACACACACACAACCTCTCTCACACACACACACAACCTCTCTCTCACACACACACACAACCTCTCTCACACACACACACACAACCTCTCTCTCACACACACACACAACCTCTCTCTCACACACACACACAACCTCTCTCTCACACACACACACACACACACACAACCTCTCTCACACACACACAACCTCTCTCTCTCACACACACACACACACACACACAACCAACCTCTCTCTCACACACACACACACACACACACACACACAACCTCTCTCTCACACACACACACACACACACACACAACCTCTCTCTCACACACACACACACACACACACACACACACACACACACACACAACCTCTCTCTCACACACACACACACACAACCTCTCTCTCACACACACACAACCTCTCTCTCACACACACACACACAACCTCTCTCACACACACACACACAACCTCTCTCACACACACACACACAACCTCTCTCTCACACACACACACACAACCTCTCTCTCACACACACACACAACCTCTCTCTCACACACACACACACAACCTCTCTCACACACACACACACACACACACAACCTCTCTCACACACACACACACACAACCTCTCTCTCACACACACACACACACAACCTCTCTCACACACACACACACACACACAACCTCTCTCACACACACACACACAACCTCTCTCTCTCACACACACACACACACACACAACCTCTCTCACACACACACACACACACCTCTCTCACACACACACACACAACCTCTCTCTCACACACACACACACAACCTCTCTCTCTCACACACACACACACACACACACACACACACAACCTCTCTCACACACACACACACACAACCTCTCTCTCTCACACACACACACACACACACACACAACCTCTCTCTCACACACACACACACACACACACACACACACAACCTCTCTCTCACACACACACACACACAACCTCTCTCTCACACACACACACACACAACCTCTCTCTCACACACACACACACACACAACCTCTCTCTCACACACACACACACACACACAACCTCTCTCTCACACACACACAACCTCTCTCTCACACACACACACAACCTCTCTCTCACACACACACAACCTCTCTCTCACACACACACACAACCTCTCTCTCACACACACAACCTCTCTCTCACACACACAACCTCTCTCTCTCACACACACAACCTCTCTCTCACACACACACACACACACACAACCTCTCTCTCACACACACACACACACACACACAACCTCTCTCACACACACACACACAACCTCTCTCTCTCACACACACACACACACACAACCTCTCTCACACACACACACACACACAACCTCTCTCTCACACACACACACACACACACACAACCTCTCTCACACACACACACAACCTCTCTCTCACACACACACACACACACACACACACACACACACACAACCTCTCTCACACACACACACACACAACCTCTCACACACACACACACAACCTCTCTCTCACACACACACACACAACCTCTCTCTCACACACACACACACAGCCTCTCTCACACACACACACACACAACCTCTCTCTCACACACACACACACACAACCTCTCTCTCACACACACACACACAACCTCTCTCTCACACACACACACACAACCTCTCTCTCACACACACACACACACAACCTCTCTCTCACACACACACACAACCTCTCTCTCACACACACACACAACCTCTCTCTCACACACACACACAACCTCTCTCTCACACACACACAACCTCTCTCTCACACACACACACAACCTCTCTCACACACACACACAACCTCTCTCTCACACACACACACAACCTCTCTCTCACACACACACACAACCTCTCTCTCACACACACACACAACCTCTCTCTCACACACACACACAACCTCTCTCTCACACACACACACAACCTCTCTCACACACACACACAACCTCTCTCACACACACACACAACCTCTCTCTCACACACACAACCTCTCTCTCACACACACAACCTCTCTCACACACACACAACCTCTCTCACACACACACAACCTCTCTCACACACACACAACCTCTCTCTCTCACACACACACACACACAACCTCTCTCTCACACACACACAACCTCTCTCTCACACACACACAACCTCTCTCTCACACACACACACACACACACAACCTCTCTCACACACACACACACACACACACAACCTCTCTCACACACACACACACACACACACACAACCTCTCTCACACACACACATACACACAACCTCTCTCTCACACACACACACACACACAACCTCTCTCTCTCACACACACACACACACACACACAACCTCTCTCACACACACACAACCTCTCTCTCTCTCTCTCTCTCTCTCTCACACACACACAACCTCTCTCTCTCTCTCTCTCACACACACAACCTCTCTCTCTCTCTCTCTCTCACACACACACACAACCTCTCTCTCTCTCTCACACACACACACACACATACATGTGCACATGCACACGCACACACACCAGAGTGAGGACTTTTTGGTGACTCCCTCCGTTAAACACTCCGGACTGGTTACAAAAGCTCAGTCCCCAACGCAATGTCTTCTCCCAATCAGTGTTATGGTCGTAATAATGATGGACGATACGTGGAAACCGCAGAGCCACGTCCCCAAAAAATGCTGTATTCTCCACCACGTGGGAATATGCTACATAAACAATCAGACAAAACATCCCAGTGTGAGAGATAACAGAGAGAGAGAGAGAGAGAGAGAATAAACCTCATCATGACATCTTATACATTTCAGTAGAGGAAACAAACCCTCTTTAATTTTATCATCCAGAGGAAACGGGTCGTCTGGCTGCAGGTTTGCAGCAAGAAGAACGGTTCTGGAATCCTCGAGTACCTGGGCACACACACAGTACCAGAACAATGAAGATATGTATGAAATACTAAACACATACATACACTCGCAAAATAACACTATATCTTCTGCAATACACAACCCAGAAGCCGATTATGCTGGCGCCAGACTGTGGAGTAAATGTGCGGTAATCAGTTGTTAGAAGCTCTTGGAGAGGGAAAGAGACGAGCGTTTTTTCTGTCTCAGCAATTTATAGAAGCCAGGGTGCACATGCTAACCAACTCTTGAGGAAAAGGAACTACACCTTCACTAACATCTCCAGAGCAGACCTCAACAAAGATTCGCACTCAGTGACCATTTTATTAGACTGAAAGCAAAGCGCAGACTGAGGGAAGGAGTGTGATCCAGTTCGGCTGAGTAGAAGCAGGTCGAGACAAAACTGAGTGAAGTCCTTATTGTTAGCATGTTCTTTTCTCCCAGTACATTATACAATATTTTTCAAGGACGTTTCAGACCCTGAGTTCAGTCGGCACATGGTTGTGATACCCATATGTATGGGCTAATTCTACCATTCAGAGCTAATGTTTATAGATTGCTCTACTGTGCCACGAGAAGACTATGAAAGTAAGTAGAGGGAGCTATTGCGTTGGCCTGTGTCCTTAGGCATGGGAAACTCTCTGTGTGGCATCCAGTATGGGAATTTGTTGTTGTAACCAGGGGCACGGGTGGTCACGTGACTGTATCCAAGTCCACCTCTAGAAGTATAGCTGCAAGCAGTGATGCACAGATGCTAAAGCAGACTAATGAAGAACTCAGTGCATGATGAGGACTGGTGACATCACAGAAAGAAAATATAAAAAGCAGTGTTCAAGAGGAAGATGATTGATGAGGAAGAGGATGAAAAAATGACAGGCAATTATGGTAACCTCACATGGAATTTTGCCGCATAAGGGGGGAAAAAAAAAAAAAAAAATGTTCACAGCAATTACAATATGTGAAAGCGCACATACAAAGCAATCAAACTCGACTTTGCTCGACTGCTTGTAGAGATACTACTGAGGAATGAAAGAGTGCAATACCTTAAAGAGCCCCTTCAGCATGATATCGATGATCTTGTACTGCTGATTGATATCATTCAGATCAACGAGGTTCTTCAGCGCATTCAGTTGGTCCTTCCTCTTCACCTCAAACAAATGCTTATCTAACACACACTTAGGAATATTACTCACACATACATCAACCACAATCAATGTCAATCATACTGCCACGCCCAACCGTTCTATCGCGAGCGCACACGCACACGAACCGTTCCATCACGCACACACACACACACCAACCAACCAACCAACCGGTCTGTC
Source organism: Plotosus lineatus (assembly GCA_024760905.1). Classification (NCBI taxonomy): domain Eukaryota; kingdom Metazoa; phylum Chordata; class Actinopteri; order Siluriformes; family Plotosidae; genus Plotosus; species Plotosus lineatus. Next base: position 73,014,644 of record CM045731.1, read on the forward strand.
GCCGAACATTCACAGACACACCAACCGTTTCGTCAGACACACACCAACAGTTCCATTCCCTCGACGCGCGCACGCCAACCGTTCCGTTGCACGAACAACCAGTCCGTCGCCACACATGCAGGCACGCGGGTGTCAACCGTTTCGTCGCCACACATGCGCGCGCTATCAGTCCCGTCGCCGCACACACACACCGACATTTCCATCGCACGCGTACACACACACACCAACCGTTCCGTAGGCATACATGCGCACACCAACCGTTACGTCCCTGCACATTCACAAACGCGCCACCTGTTCCGTCCCTGCGTGAGCCAACTGTTCCTTCCCCGCGCACCAACCATTCCGTCCCCGCGCATTCACAAACGCGCCACCCGTCCCTCGCACCCACGCACCGTCCCTTGCACCCTCGCACCCACCCACCGTCCCTCGCTCCCATGCACGCACGCACCGTCCCTCCCACGCGCGCACCGTCCCTCCCACGCGCGCACCGTCCCTCCCACGCGCGCACCGTCCCTCCCACGCGCACACACAGTTCCTTCTCTCACACACACACGTGCACCACCAACCGTTCCATCTCACACACACACACACACACACACACACACACACACGCACACACACACAATGCTGCCACACCCACACACACACACATACTGTAGGATACAGATCTCCAGGTTGGAATCATGTACATGGCGTCGAGTGTGTGTGTCAGAGTTTGTAGAACACACAATACTGAGTGCTGCCATCAGTAGCACAGCACACACACTCAGCATTTCAGCACGATTTGATACACACTGTTTCCCACCTGTAACACACACACACACAAAAGTGGAGTACACATTGAAAAAAATACCGAGACTTCCTTCAGGAGTGCAGGTTCAGTGTACTGATGGTGTGTGAGAGAGAGAGAGAGAGAGAGAGAGAGAGAGACATGAGAACGAGACTGAGCTAGTGAGAAACAGAAAGACAGAGAAAGACCCACAGACAGACAATCACTGCCAGCGGTCATCCTTTTCCTGCTCTGAGATGTGTTCAGGGTGGCTGTTCAGTGCGGTTTACCCTTCTGCTATTCAGTACTAGAGAATCTATCAGTTACTGCAGTAATCTGATGTTATCTTTCGGACTATGGCACAAATCCAGCTTCCCCCATATAAACCGACATGTGGATGAACTTTAGGTTACAATATACATGTTCAGTAAAATCAGACACCCACTATTAGTTTTCTTTCATTTTCTGCATTTTGTAAACAATAGTTCTGATGTAGCAGATGAACACACCCTGAATAGCCATGCCGCTTCTGGTGACCACACTGTAACTGACCCATCTTGTGAACTACACATTTACAACACAATCCTAAAGTCAGGGAGAGGCTGGCACTCAGGTGACTCTAGGTGGGGAACACTTTGAACAGCTCACCGGTCAATCACAGGGCTAACACAGACAACCATTCACACCCACAGGATCATCTGGAACACCAAATTATACTCTGTCCATATCTTTGGACTGTGGAAGGAAACTGGAGTACCTGGAGAAGCTGGTAATGGAATGAACATTTATACCGGCCATAATGTAAGTGACAATAATAAGTTATAAAAACACGAAATGTTTCCTATAAACATATAAAAGCACAAATAAAGAAAGTATTTAATGTATATGCTTTTCAATTAAAATTACTATTCATTCATTTTTTTAACCACTTCATCTTAATTTGAGTGGCAGGGAGGTTGGTGCCCATCTCAGCCGATTCGCAGCAAGAGCAGAGTACACCCTGGAGCACAGGTGGGCAAACTACTGCCCACGGGCCACATCCAGCCTGTTGGGTCTTTTTAATCCGGCCCACCAAAGATTGATTGGTACAGAATTCATGTTTAATGTGAACGATTGCAATCGATGTGCAATTGATCTTTCATTTGACTTGTAATGACAGCTTTTCAACACCAGTGGCGCATTAGGTGCAGTCAGTTGATTTTGGGGCACTCAAGAGTGTACAGCGGCACTGGAACCCAGTCGTATCGGCACTTGCCTTTCCATTGGATCCTTCCGGTGGCGCCGAGACAGGGGGGGACTTGCTGCTTGGGTAACAGCCTGTCCCTCATTACTCCCTACCCAGGCTCTGTGCACTGGGGAGTATCACCAGTCGGGATACTGGCCAGAGCGCAGCCATAGTCCTTCGGGACTGACGGAGGCCTACGCAAGAGTGCCGGATGTTTCATAAGAAACGGATGCCTAAATATTTTTCAACTGTATTCCGGTCAAAGACTGTATGTCTTATTTGCCAAGGATCTATTGTGGTTTTAAAAGAATACAACATCAGCTGCCACTTTCCCATCAAGCATGCTAATTACGCCAACAACCTGTAACCGCAAGAACATCTGGCTACCACTGATAAGTCGGTCGCGAGCTTGCAGGCTCAGCAAAACACCTTCACCTGAGAAATTTCCATCCAATCCAAGAATCAAGCGCGAAGATATATGCATAATTCATCAGGAAGCACTGTGTAAATCTGTAGTGCAGATCGACACAAGAGTGAAGCCGGTTGCGAAACTCGGTAAGTTTACTCAAGCGAGGGGACTTCACCATCGTCACTTTATTCATTTTCTTGAAGATACTGACACTGGTGACAGGGATGTTTTACTTGTCTGCAGGTTCAGTTTGGGGGAAGTATGCCAATGAGTGTGGAGCTCAAATAGGAGATTCTTTCATTTTTGGAGCTACTGGAGAACACAGACAATATTCCTGATCTGAAAGACACAGACTGGCTTTGTGATTTAACTTTTACTGTGGACATACTGACACACATGAACGAGCTGAATGTGAAGATATAAGGACAAAAACAGTTTGCGTATGAAATGCAAGTAAACGTCTGAGCCTTCAAAACCAAGCTCAGACAAGTCATTCGCTCATTTCCCCCATACTGGCCACGTTAAAAGACGCCCCGCAACATGTGAAAACATCCAGGAACGCACTGGAGGACCTGCAAGAAAAAGGCTGCCATCGGTTTCGTGATTTTAGAAAAATTGACAGGGCACTTCAGCTGGTGTCATATCCCTTCTCACAAGACCCCGAAACAGTCCCACGGGAGTTGCACTTGGAACTGATTGATCTCCAGTGTGACATGATGTTAAAGGAAAAGTTCAACTCCCTTAAACTGGATGCGTTTTATGCTTCATTAAGCGAAGCCAAATTTCCAGACATCCAAAAGATGGCACAGAGAATGCCAGTGTTGTTTGGCTCCACATGTGTGTGTGTGTGTGTGTGTGTGTGTGTGTGTGTGTGAATAGACTTGTAGTGCGATGAACACCAACAAAGCCCCCCCACAGATCCCATTTGAGTGGTAAACACTTAAAATTTGTTCTGAGAATCACCACAACAGAACTACTCCCAGGCTTCGATGCATGGACAAAAACAGGTCATCAACGACACTGTTCCCACTAAAGCCTATGTTTAAATGGTAATGCTTCTCCCCCTGGTTGTTTGATACCGTACTGTTAAAAAAATGCATTTGTTTTGTCGTATCTTGCTGACCCGGCCCGTTTGTCAAATTTTAAAAGTCAATGTGGCCACCAAGCCAAAATAATTGCCCACTTCTGTCCTAAAGAGCTTGCCAGGCCATCATGGGGCAGAAACAGATTGACGGGTTTGCAACTCCTCTTTATGAAAGTCAGCAATGGTTCTTTACATGAACCTCTCACCACAGACATTGAGAGAGAGATGGTCAGCCCTTGATAACCCAGTTAGTGCACTGGGGGAAGGAAAAGTCAAATTATTAAATTACTGGAAAATCTGTGTTACTGATCAGAGGGTCAGGGGTCCAAGCCCCAACATGTCACTATTTCGCCCTTGGGTCAGACCCTTAAGCCCATCAACTCGTCCTAATCACACGAAGGCCACACAGAACAGAAAGAAGAGAAATAGAACAGTGCAGTATCTTTTCAGTACAAGAGCCTGACGCTGATGATTTTTCTTTAACATCGTTGCAGTCCTGCTCAAGTTGATCTCCGTAATTATCGCCACAGTCATTCAAACAGCTCCAGTGTACTGCACAAATATACACACCCATCCCGGGCTCCATTAATGCATCACATTTATACACCCTTCAACTGCCAAGTTATACTCCTCCCCCCCACACACACAGTTCCTACAGTCCACTTGGACTGTAAAGAATTTCTCTTATGTGGTTTCACCCAAATGAAGATGGGTTTCGCTTTTGGGCCTGGTTCCGTTCAAGGTTTCTTCATTGCATTGACTGGGGGACTTTTTTTATTGCCACTGTCGTTGTGAGCAATCCTCATTAGGGAGCTGTATGGGTTATAGGAAATGTGAATTCTTATTCTTTGTAAGCCCCTACTTTAACTGTTGCGCTGTGTAAAGCTGCTTTCCGACAATGTCAAGTGTAAACAGCTGTATACAGTACAAACAACGGTGAATTGAACTGACCTTCCGTGGTACATCTGGAATGCACAATAATGTTCTCAGATCCCTGAAGTCCTACGGAAATGTCTACTGCACAAGATTACTGCTCCATCTACCCCCCTCCACATACACTGTTTACATACTCATACATACATAGATATTCTTAACATGTACACAACACGGATACTCACGCTCACCTTCAGTCACTCTCTCTCTCTCTCACACACACACACACACACACACACACACACACACAGACAGAGCTAAAAGTGGATCGAACCGGTATGCTATTCAAGTTTGATTCGAATAAAACAGTCCGGAAATGGTGCGAGTGCGGTGAATGAAAGCAGACGAGCAGATTGATGAATGACTCTGTACCTTGTACACAGGAAGTAACAGCGCAGGTGATTTCCTCTCACATCAAACCCACTTAATTCAGTAACGAGCGCATGGACGGAGAAGAGCTGTTTAAAATGATGACGTCGCGCTATTCACTCTCATTTACACACACCGGAACCCGCGTGTCACTCCAGCGCTGCCACGCACTGCTCACCGGTAACCAATCATTGCACAGCATTTCAACATTGAGGTTCCGCTTGCAGTTGAGTGTGATCGCAATTCCTCCTGCAGGATAAAAAGAGGGTCCATACGGTACTACTCTCACTTTTCAAAAAAGAAGAAGAAGAATTATATCACTAAATATAAAAGAGAAAATGGAACCTACCATGTCGCCATGGAAACTTCTACACAGAGTTTTTTTGAATGACGCCACAGAATAGGGTCCGGGTGGAAACATTCGTTTCCTCCAGTATACTCGTTCCCATGGAATTCCTGCGGTGCATTCTGGGATATTAGGAGTGACATTCACTGCCTATGAGAATGAAATCCAGAGGACTGCTGTGAGTCGATTGATGTGAGCGTGTTCGGACCGGACTCCTCTGGACCGGAGTGAGCTGCTGGTTTACTGCTGCGTTTTATTTAATTCAAGATTAAGGCTTTGGATAGATTTCATACACAGCATTATAACTTAATACATTTAATTAAGGTTTTTGTTCTTACTGCTTCACTATTTTTAATTGAATTGGATGTTTATATTGTGTTCTACACTTTGGTTTAATCATTTTTGAAAATTTTTTTACTGAAATTACTTACATTTATAAGGCAGTGCAGCTAACTGGGTTATCAAAGGCGGGCCATGTCTGTCACTGTCTATGGTGAGAGGTTCATGTAAAAGAACCATTGCTGACATTTGTAAAGAGTAGTTGCAAAGTCATCAGCGTGTTTCTGTCCCTCGCTAAAAGGGTTGTGACAGGAAGGGCATCCGACGTAAAAACCTCTGCCAAATCAAACGTGCGAATCAAATGATTCGCTGTGGCGACTCCCGAGTAAAAGGGAAAAAAGCCGAAAGGAAGACAGACAGACTTAGATTTATAAGGCAAGTTAACATTGCCCATTGCACACTTCATTTCTCAATCCATTATGGGATACAATTAGTGTATTATATAATAGACCAAATTCACATTACAACTGCCTATGTGCGAGGAACGTGACCCAACATCTGGTCCAAGGGTCACGGCTACCAAACTTTCTTGTAGCCACTTGCTTTTCATGTGTAAACACATCCTAACAACTGCCGCTTAAAGCCTGCCTTAAGCCTTAAATTATCGATATGCCAGGTGCGCATTGTGCCGTAGTGAACTGTGGGAACGGCATTTATCATCTCGAGCGTTGGAAAAAGGAAATTTGCAGTATAGATGCCTGCAAATTTGGGACTAACGCGTGTATATGTACGCCACCATTTACATTATTTACCTTCCCTACCAGGCTGAAGGGAATGTTGGAACTATGACAGGAAAAGGTAGAGAGCTGGCTGACATGATGCAGAGGAGGAAGGTGGACATACTGTTAGTTCAGGAGACCAGGTGGAAAGGTAGCAAGGCTACAAGCTTAGGAGCAGGGTTTAAACTGTGTTTTCATGGTGTGGATGGGAAGAGAAATGGAGGAGGAGTCATCTTGAAGGAGGGGTTTGTCAGGAATGTTCTGGAAGTGAAAAGAGTGTCAGACAGAGTGATGAGTCTCAAGTTGGAAATTGAAGGTGTGATGTTCAATGTGGTTAGTGCTTATGGCCCACGGGCAGGGTGTGAGCTAGAAGAGAAGGAGAGATTCTGGAGTGAGTTAGATGAAGTGATGCAGAGTACCTCCAGAGGTGAAAGAGTGGTCATTGGTGCAGACTTCAATGGACATGTTGGTGCAGCCAACAGAGGGGACGAGGAAGTGATGGGCAAGTTTGGTATCCAGGAAAGGAACAAAGGACAGATGTTAGATTTTGCAAAAAGGATGGAAATGGCTGTGGTGAATACTTTCTTCCAGAGGAGACAGGAGCATAGGGTGACTTATAAAAGCGGAGATAGGAGCACACAAGTAGACTACATCTTATGTAGGCGATGTAATTTGAAGAAAGTCAGTGACTGCAAAGTAGTAGCGGGTGAGAATGTTGCCAAACAGTATAGGACGGTGGTGTGCAGGATGATGCTGATGGTGAGGAAGGTGAAGAAGGCAAAAGCAGAGCAGAAGACAAAGTGGTGGAAGCTGAAAATGGAAGTGTCGGGTTGTCTTCAAGTCTTCAAGGAGGAACTGGTCGAGCACGGAACTGAAACCAGGAGCCAGAGAGTTCACAGGAAAACAGGGACGTGAAGAGGGACAATCTTCTAGCACTGGGATGAGCGCACTGCTCGTCTTTGGATTGGTGAGTAGGATCAGGTGTGTGCATTGCGATCCCTGTGTCAGCCACACCCCTCTGCCGGAGCCAAATCAAATATTAAGTGTACCTCAGGATAATGTTTAATCATAATTCATACTTATGTTTGATATATCTTTCTATAGAGTTTTATTCAATTTCTACTTGTTCTTCAATTTCATTTCACTTTCGACCTCGGACAGCCCTGTTCGTATGTCCAGATGTTCGTAAAACGAATGTTCGTAAGTAGGGTAGCGTCTGTATTCTATACTACAATACACTATAATACTCATGTAGCTAATGTTCCAATTTGTTTAACAGAATAATAAACACACAGTGAACTAATCAGTTCAACAAGCTCTCTGTAGTTTTATTTATTGTAGCCTGTTTTGATTTATTGTGAATATTGTGAGTATTACAGTATAACCATTAGAATATTAATCAGCTAATATTACAATAATGAAGTAGTACATTTTACCAAACAGCTCTGATCACTGAAACACTCAGTGTGTGTGTTTAAAAAAAAACCCCTACTGATTCACATTGAAGTCATCAAGGCAGATGGATAGACGTCCCACTCGCCTGATACAGAGTCAAGGACCAAAACAATCCCTGTGTTTGTTTAGTGTAAATGTATTAAAATTCTCACTGCATTGTTACACCTGGTAAAATTCCTCTGGGTGTGGGATACAGTATATGCACAGGGTTGCTCTCTGATGGACACAGATGGTCAAGGGACTCTAATAGACTCTCCACTCTCAATTTCACATCTTCCCTCAAAGAATGTTCTCTGGACTGACACACACACACACACACACACACATGCACACAAAGAGTGAGATGGCCAGATGGGATCATAAGCAGTAGGAGTGTTACACTCATTGTACTGTTGTGAGGAGGACTAGCAGGGGATCACACACTGTAGAAGTCGACAAATCTAAGAGTCTGGGAGATTGAATAGATCAGGGTGTGTGCGTGAATGAGGACATGTGCCCATGTTCGGCTGTCTTTCAAGTCTCCACAGGTAATTTCACATTTAATTGTAAACTGTGACCTTGATCAAGTGACCTGCCCATAGCCAATGTTGTGTATGTGAGGCCAAACATATAATATGGCCCGGACTGGTGTTTCTCTTTTAATAAGATCATAGGTAAAGGTCCAGGGCACAGTGATCTAATATTTTGGTACACGACACTCCCCCTTTCCATGATGTATTTTTAGTTTGGTATATGCAAATTTTAGCATGTAGTTAATTGAATATGAGCACACTGCTCAATAAGTAGTGTCCAAGGAATGCGAGAGGCACTGCGAGGGTCTGGGACAGAACGTCCTCACACCCTGCTGGAGACATGCTGTCTCACAGAGGAAAGATCCTTCAGGAGGAGCTGGAATCTGTGCCTGAGTCTCTGGAGTTTACCCCTGGCAACATGCACCCCATGGAGCAGAAGGGAAAGTGTGTGTGTGTGTGTGTGTGAGAGAGAGAGCTTACCTCGATCAAAAGATGTTTAAGAGTGTATATGGTGTTCCCTTGCAACTCTTTCATTCCTCTCCTCTCAGCACTGTCACACACACACACAATTTCTGACTCCCACTGTACTCCATCTGCAGACCAGTGAAGCAACTACACACACAGCAAGCAGTTTCTGATGGTTGTTAAAATATTTTTTTTTCTGGCTAAAACACATCTGCATTTTTTGGAGGAACACACTGTGTGTGTATGTGTGTGTGTGTGTTTTACCAGAGTCAGTAAGCGGAGTGTTGCTGGGTGGAGTGTGAGGTATTCCCCGGAGTTCAATAGAGAGTAAAGTAAGAAACGATTCCAGGGCTGAGACACTACATGCTGAACTAAACACAGAGCGATACAGAGACATGGTGGATCTATAGTAACCCACTGAGATCATTTTTACTTACTTACTTACACACACACACCTATAATTGGTCTCTCTCTCTTCAGGAAGTTTACCAGTGAGTTTAGACAGTTCACAGACACACTGAAAAGCATCTCCCACTTCTGTTAGACTTAACACACACAGTAATATGAATAGATTATCTCTAGATAACAAAGCACAATGAGTAAATGACTGCACATCTACTGGAATTCAATAAGACTGTGCGTGTGTGCCTGCAGCAGTAGACTCTGTAGTGCTATGGTGAAGCTGATGGCTCCTCTGTAGCTGAGCGGATGAAGCTCCTCACACTCTGATACACACACTACAGGAGAGCGCAGGTCCACATCCAACAAACACTGCAGCAGATGCACTGTACAAACTACACACACAAAGATTCACACACATGTGTATGTGTATGTATGTATGTATATGTATATGTGTGTGTGTATATATATATATATATATATAGAGAGAGAGAGAGAGAGAGAGTGAGAGAGACAGAGAGGAAATGGGTTTAGAAATAGAGGAAATAACATATTTCAGCTGTGGGTCAAGGGGGCATATATAATAAATATGTAATTATCACTTTGGCAAGTAAAAATAGCGGAATTACGCTAAATAACGGAGATCTGGGATCCCTGATATATATATATGTGTGTGTGTGTGTGTGTGTGTGTGTAAAGAAAAATATCTATAAAAAGACAAGCCTTATGTAAGGAGAAATGTGTTTGTGTAACATGTATGGAAGGGTCTTCTGTGTCAGTGATTTAGAACAAACAGAAGTAAAATTATAACTTTATATTTTCTTCACCAATGCTCTACATTACTTTTATTCAGGATGTAATTATTACACGTGTGTGTGTGTGTGTGTGGTGTGTGTGTTACCCAGCTGTAAGCTGTCATTATGTCTCTTCCAGAATAGGAGGGTTTTCAAAATACTCTCTAACTTTAAACACACACTTTTCTGGACCTAAAACACACATGCATGTTTTTAGTTAATGATATTTTTAAACCGGTTTGTGTCCTGTTACTGTGTGAGTGTGAGACCGGTGCAGAGTGTGTGTGCTGTAGCGTAATTAGGGAGCTCAGCAGCAGGAGGGAGCAGCAAATAGTAGATGATGATGTTGATGAAGATGATGTTGAAGAGGAGTGGGAGAGATCCAGTAGAGTCTGTAATAACTCCATCAAACCTGTGTTACACAACAACATCGATACAACTAACACACACACACACACACACACACACACGATGGTCAATGATTTCTTGTTGTTTTTCAGAATGACTGAACCATGCCTGTAATAAAAAGGTGGCAAAAACTTTATTTTAGTTGTGTTTTCCAAAGTTGACAGTAGGATATGGTTTCAAAGCCCATGCTCAGTGAAGGTGCTCCTGTGTGCAGTATGTAGAATTTTGTATTAATTAGGGGCCATGGTAGCACATTCACCTCACACCAAGAAGTTCCCAGGTTCAAATCCTGGGCATGGGTCTATCTGTATGGAGTTTACATGTTCTCCCCTCGCTTGTGTGGGTTTTCTCCTGGTCCTCCAGTTTCCTCCCACAGTCCAAAGACGTGCAAATTAGGCTAATGGGTTGTTCCAAATTGCCTCTAGGTGAGAGAATGGTTCTGCACGTGTTGACCCTGTAATAGACTGGCAAGCTGTTTAGGCTGTACCCTGCATTTGCTCAGAATTAAGCAGTTAGGCAAATGAATGAATGAATGAATGTGTGTGTGTATTACCTCGCTGAGCAGTATATGTAGGAGAGCGAGTCAAACAGCAGTAAAAGTAGTTTAAGGCCGGTAGTAGATATTCTATATTACTGCTCTTCATCTTTCCAACAAGATTACTGACTACACACACACACACACACACACACACACACAATAAACTCCATTCTTTATTAGTATAATTATTTTCATATTTACTATAACATGTAAAACCCACATTATGTGTTTGTGTGCGTGCTTACTGTGATACAGCAGTTTGAAGTCATTATGGTCCAAGTCAGTGTGCACTGTGGAGTTACTCAGCACCACACACACTACCTCCAACATTAGAGACAAACCATGAGCTACTGTACAAGGAATGGCATAGGGAGGGGGATGAGTTAATCGAAGTAGTGATATGTGTGTGTTTGTGTATGTATGTGTTTGTACGTACCTGTGTTACTATTACTATATGTGAGTTTGTGCAATAACTGTAGTAGAGATGGTTTGAGTAATGATGGAGAAATCAAGTTATGATTCTGCTGAAGTCTCAAAAAACTCTTCATCACATTTATTGCATGCTCTGTAACCTCCTCCTCCAACACTACACTCTACATAGTTTACAGAGATAGGATGAAAGGGAAGAATAATCAACCATGCTAGTACAGTTTATACACACACACACACACACACACATACACATACACATACAGACGTGTGTGTGTGTGTGTGTATAAACTGTACCAGCATGGTTACAAAAACAGTAGGGTTCTGCTGCAGGAGCTCCACCAATATGTCCTGCTCTGGTTCATGATCCTCTACTCCTATTTCTGAAAGTCTCTTCAGCCACCCAGTCAGAACCGTCACCCCAAACCGCTCGGCCAGCATGGGATAACGGAATATGAAGCGCAGGAGTGAGGGATGAGGGAAGGACAGAGGAGAAGAAGAGGGAAGTGAGGATGACAGAAGTGTCATGATGTTCTTCAGAAGAGACTGAGAAGCGGAGGAGATCATGGTTAACATGCCAACAATGTGTGTGTGTGTGTGTGTGTGTGTGTGTGTGTGTGTGTGTGAATACCCAGTCGAGATCAGAGCTGTTCTGCTGCGTTTCAGATAGGAGATAAAGAACTGACTGCAGTACTGAAGGAGGAAGAGAGCCACATTTTCCCACTATTGCACTACTGAACTGTACTACACTGGAGAACACACTAACATCTGGAAGTAACCTGTGACACACATACACAGAGTAACTGCACCTCTTTATTTTTTATATATATATATATATATATATATATATATATATATATATATATATATAGATAGATAGATATATCAGGGGTCAGCAACCAAAATGTTCAAAGAGCCATACAGTATTGGACCAAAAAACTAAAAACAAATCTGTCTGGAGCTGCAAAAAAATCTAAACACCTTATATAAGCCTTATATGAAGCCAACACAGGCTGTAAGTGTATATTAGTTATGTTAGCCTACTATCAAAATGACTACGTAGACTACAAATACATAAAGACCATTCATGATTAAATGTTTATTTTCCCTGCAGCGCATCCTGGAGAGAACGACACCAGCTGCCAACTTTTCCAAACCAAAAAACAGACTGCTATAGCAGCGTGTTAAAATGTACCGAATTGATACGAAACACCCCCTTTTCCCCATATTGTTTTTTTTTGTTTTTTTTTTTTTTAGAATTAACATTCAACATGTTTTAAGGTGATTCAGAAGAAATGCAACAAACAGTAAAGGGTATTGTACTAAGCATTTTTACTCATCACAAATCAATCCTATCTCCATAGTGTAATGATCCCATCACTTGAAAATAAACTTCCCCCATTGTGAAATATACAGACAGACAAAGGGATGTCAAAGCCGAGCTATTATCATTCTGCTAACTGATCCTTTTTGACCGCTTCCTTTGCAGCAGCCTTTGCTCTCTTCAAGAAGGGGACAGTGAACGTCTGTTCATAACTGGTGTTGCTTCTTGATTTTTGAATAAGTAGGGCTGACAGCATGTAGTGATCCCGGAAGTCTGTCTTATTCTTCACCTGACTGAAAATTCTTTCACATTTAGCATTGCTGTGTGGAATTGATAAAATGTTTCTCTTTGAAACTGGTTGAGCAACAATCATTAAACTCAATCTCAAGGTTGTTGACAGCTTCATCTGTCTTCAATTCCAGTTATGATCAATACTGGAAACTTGGTGAAAAAAAAATCTGAGGGAATTGAAGGTACAGCTGTCTCTCTTGTTTATAATTGTTACTTGAGCATGGAGGAGAACATCACTTGTCAGTGGAAATTTACTGATAATATAATCACAAAACTTGATGTAGTACTCATTGACATTTTGGACGAATTGTAATGTTTCTGCTTCATCAAAGTGGCTCACAATATCTTCTTCTTCTTTTCCTTTCGGCTTTTCCCTTCAGGGGTCGCCACAGCGAATCATCTGCCTCCATCTCACCCTATCCTTTGCATCTTCTTCTCTTACACCAACGACCTTCATGTCCTCCTTTACCACATCCAGAATGCAGAATTCCCAATGCTGATATCAACATCATTCTTGTGTAGGGAAGTGTCCTTGTAATTAATTTAACTGATTTCAGTTGATCTAAATGAAGAGGGTTTCAAAAGGTTCACCATTTGGTTTTTCAAGAAAGTTTCCAAGATATCTTTCAATGAGTGGATAAGAGGTTTGCTTGTTTGCAACTTCTCATTTGTTCTTTCAAAATTGGAAATTGAAAACTGCAAAAAACAACTGAAGGCTCTTGCCAAATTAAAACTTGGTGCATGTACAATTCTCTCTGGTCTTGTTCCTGGGCCTGACTTTGTATCTGCCTGTTGCTCCTGACTTTGTATCTGCCTGTTGCTGAGCAGTATCTTTTGGTGACTCCTTTCCCTGAATCTAATCCCAGCTGCTGCTTCTGAGAATCAAAATAAGTTGATAATGATGATGTACACTTTCCCTTCTCTGACTGTACTTTCTTCTTTGATTCTGACCCAACTGAGACTGATGGTGGTGCTTTTCTCTTCCCTGTAAATGTGGGAACACTCTTGACTTCCTTCTTTTCCTCTACACTTTTCAGATTGCCTCCTTCCTTTGAATTTTTATCAGCTGACTTTTGAGACTTATTGGGGATGGTGAAGGACTGAAGCAAAGACATCATGTCAGATTTACTGTCATTAGCTCTAACTTCTGATTCAAAAAACTTGTGTAGTACATCCCATTGTGAATTGAATCTTGGAAGGCACAGTCCTAATGAAAGCCATCTTGTGCAAACATGTCAAAGGATTTTTTTTGAGTTTCTGAACCCATGAATGTTTGGAACTCTAGAAGGTTCTGCTTTCGATTAACGCTTGATTCCAAGTAGTAAAAGACATCAATCAATAGGCTGTCTATTGATCCAGGAAGCTCATTTGCAGCATGCTGAGCAGCAAGATTAATCAAATGGCAAGGGCATCCAATTGTGAGGAGATCAGGCTGTGACTCCCTTAGCTTCGCAATCACTCTACTCTTTGTTCCTAGCATAACTGGAGCATTATCTGAACTCAGTGAAAGGCAATTTTGAATTGGCACACCTTGGTTTCTCAATTCTGATAAAATAACTTCCCCAATGTTTACACCACTGGAAGCACCAGTGAGAGTTGGCATGAGCAATAAACAGGATTGTATTGACTTTTTTGCACTATACGGATAAGTTATGAGCGGCTAGTTTTGCATCGCTGGTGTGGCTTCCATCAGTAGCAATAGAATAAGGAACACACTTGAGGCCTTGAACCAAAGTGGTAGTGGAATCCGCAGCCATTTCTTTCACAATACATGAAGTTTTTGTACATCCAGCATGAAACTGTTTCACGTCTTCTGAATTTCGAAATGCTGCCTATAGCAGTTTGCCCATGTGATCCGCAGCAGCTACAGGAATGTTATGCTCCACGTAAAAGGCTGCAAACAAACATTCACGCAGAAAGCACTGCTAGTTTTTATAGCCCGTGATTAAATGGAATCAGGTGTGTTTGTTTAGCACTTCACTTCGCGTGTGGCAGCCACGCCCCTCTCCACTGCACATTTCAACGCACAACTCTTTTGAAAGAGACCATAACACACTAAAAATCCACAGTGCAGTTAAAGAGTCTCTCACAACACAGACCATAACATAGTGTACTGTATTCAATCATTTTTTCACTTAATTTGCAGACCTATGGTATGAGTTATGGTACTGTTAACTTCTGTTCAAAAGATGACGGAACGGATTAAGACCATTTACATTATTTGTAATGGGAAAAGCGTATTGGGAATCCGAACAAATCAGAATCCGAACTGCCATCTGGAACGGATTAAGTTTGAGTACCGAGCTCCACTGTATGTGCGATTTTGCAGTTTTATTTTATTCAGTAGTCCTCTTTTTTCCTGATTTATTATTTAATATCTGTATATCGTATACCATCATTATTGCTTTTTTCAGCTGATTGCAACCAACACGTTCCATCGTATTCTTGCGATTTTGCAATCTCACGAAAGACAAATTACAAACAGCAGCCTTTTCTGCAAAATATTAGATGGACTTTAGCAGACTGAAACTTCATAGAAAGTAAAAAATACTCTATCATGAAATATACATATTTCATGAGAACAACTGTAATCTATAATGCAAACACATTAAACCCCATCTCCTCTCCATTTTCACTGGCTGCTGAATATATCATATATTGTAAATAACAGAGTAACACACCTGTAACACACAAACACACCTGTCTCCATGGATCAATGAAAGGTACAGCAGGTGCAGTAAGCAATACTGTGTGTTCTGATTGGAGACTGGAACCTCACACAGCACTGTCGGCCAATCACACACAGGGTAGTCCAGAGACGGCAAACATTCACTCAGCACAGCCTCCACCTCCCGAACACCTGGGGGGGGGGAAACAAAAGGAAACAACACACACACACACACGTGCACACATGTACGTGTACCAATACACACACACAGACACACACAAGTCCAAACACATATGTAAGCGCACACACATACAAACAGACGTACACATACACACACATGTACCTATGTGTTGACTGTGGGTATGAGGATCAGGCTGGGACAATAAACACATACAGAGTTTCAGTAGAAACCCACAGCAAGCAACATTTAGAGATGTCCATCTAAATAAATCCAAAAGGAAAAATAAAAGACATGAACATCTATTGTAAACAATATACTGAATAACATCCTCAACATTTTAATTCCACAAATCAACTTCTAACAGAACATTCCCAAAATGGAGTCCTTCCTATTTTAATTAGTTATTGCACAAAAACTGGAAAGAACTATCCCATCCATCATCAGTGACAGAGCACTCGATGATTACAGTCACTGAAGTTGAAATTATTTAAGCTATAAATAATAAAAATTGTACTCAAAATTTGAAGAAAAACACTGTTAGCACTCAGACTTGCACCTGTTTCCTGAACATAGAAGAGCCTTGTTTTCCAAAGTCAGTTTAATGAAACCTGAGGAGGCTGGAAAAAGGGACAGAGATAGAGGGTGGAGGGAGTAGGCATTCACTTTTAAATAATTTAACAATAAACATTACATAAAAAACCTCTGTGACACTTTTACCAATATGTGTGTGTGCGTGTGTGTGTTCTCGTTCTCTCACCAAGCTTGTTGGCAAAGGCAGGCATGAGTGAAGGTGAGAGAGAGAATTGTAGGGAGAGAATGGAGAGGAAGAGCTGCAGAAGCTGAGGACTAGGGGTCTGCTCACTCACTCTCTAAACACACACACACACACACACACACACACACACACACACACACACACAGAGTACTTCAGTATGTGAAGGATCAGTGTGTACCTTTTATTTATTAATATCTGTGTGTCATACAGCAACTGTAGGAATGTATGTTGTATCGCAGCACTTCAGCAAACAGATACACACAGATTCCACTGTGTCCCCAGTCTGTTGGTCTGCTGCTGTCAAAGGGTTGTCCTTCACACTGGCCTCACTCACACACTCTTCCACCAACCTACACACACACACACACGCACACACACCTGATGTTTACACAGTAGACCAAATACAAAGAAGTTAAACTGCATTCAGTAAGATGCATTATAATATTACGTGTGTGTGTGTGTGTGTTACTGACCTGCAGATCTCATGAAAGCAGATCAGCACCTGCATTAAAAATGCTCCTACTATGCTGAATGGAGAGATAGACTCAAAATCCATAAAACGTGTCTAACACACACACACACACACACACACAAAATCACAAACTGTGTATTTTTATTCAATCAATAATTTGCCGAAATGCTTGGTCCTATAAGGGTCACAGAGAGGCTGACACCTATCTCAGCCAACTCTGGGCGAAGGCAATGTACACAATGAACAACATGGCAGTTAATCATAGGGCAATACATACAACTATTCACACTTGTGCAGGTCTTAGAAGTGTGGGAGGAAACCGGAGTACCTGGAGGAAGCCCACTCGTGTTCAGGGAGAACATGCACACTTCAAACAGAAATGCTATCCACTGAACCAGTGGTCCTCAATCCCTGGGCTGCGGACCGATACCGGTCCATGGATCAATTGGTACTGGACCGCAAAAGAAATAATTAATTACCGTATTCGAAGTAATAAGCGCCCTGCTCCAATAAGCCCCCCCAAATGTTTTGGCTTTTACTTCTAATAACCACCCATGTGTACTGGTAGCAAAATCGTAGCTCAAACTTATCAATTTTATTCGATCAGTCTCTGTAACTGTAAAACGAGGCGTTTACTGCCTGTAAATGTGAGTTTACATGGTATTCCAAGACCCCTGCCATTGGGGAATGATTAATATGTTCATCAGCAAGAACCCATTTGATTGTTCCGCTGTGCTTTAAAGCAGTAAAATATTTTGCTGTGTTCATACCTGTCAACCCTAGGCCGTTGGCGATCTTACAAATGGCTTCTTACGCGTCTTATTATCGCGTGCAATATGAAACAAAAATTAAACTCTATTTTTAATATAATATGAATTTATTGGTAATGTTGTAACATATAACCTGGTGCAATCAAATAAAAGAGTAATATCTTCAGCTGCATGATTAAGAAAATTTAACAGTGATCTTTATTATAACTATATGTAGCACTTTTGGCACTTTCAATCATTTCTTTTGATGGCTTCACTTCATGGCACTTGAACTCGCAATTAAGTTTGACTTGAATGATGGCGGAAGTGAAAGTGCGGTCACGTGGTCGGAAAGAGCAGACGATAGCAGACGATAACGAACGCCAGCGATTCTCGCGAGAAAACGGCTACAGACCAATTCGGCGTATCGTCTCTTTACCGAAACGGTGACACAAAAAACGGAGTTAAAAAAAAAGACGAAATGATCGAAAAACGTACAGATTTCGGACGTACGGCGTACACATTTAAAAATCAGTGCTCACTTGTACAAATTACGCCAAAACCGTACAACTTGACAGGTATGTGTGTTCTCTTGGTAAATGTCCAATAACCGATGAACCATTAGAAACTGCCACAGCAAAACTATCGGATGCTCTGAATCAATGGAGCGATGAGCCAGATATGGACCTATCAGGAAGTGATGACGAGTATTTTGTACCAAATTCTCCTCCTCACTAACTTTAAATTTAAGCACATTCCTGAACATGTGTTTTTGTTTATGTTCGTTTTGATGGGTTCAACATGCCATGTGCTCAAGTTGACATTCGTGTTGATTGGCTCAATTTTATTTCTGGGAAAATATTTAAACGAACAGCACCAGGAGAGAAAAGTAAGGGGTCTTTTTTTTTTTTTTTTTAAAAAAAGCTGTTTTCTATTTATTTTCAGCTTTTATGTAAGTAGTTTGGTTGATACCATAAAATGAATAACACAAATACCAGTAAAACTCTTTCACTGTTCTGTTATTATTCATGTTTTCCACCTTGACGGGAATTAGCACTTACCGTTCCACTCCACTGGTGAACATTTTAATAAGTGACCACCCACTTCAATTTTTAAAGTGCCCTGGTCGATTATCACGGTGAATACGGTATTTCTGTTTTATTTATGATCTGTTGCTGAACAATCTTTAATTTTGAAAAATGACTGGATTCTCTCCGTTACATCTAAGTCATTTTAGTGCTAAAATGACAATCTAGCAAAAAGTCTTTAGAAAGTTTATTTGCTAAGGGGAAAAGGCCCAGTGAAGAGACAGAAGAGAATAGACAATACCAGGGGTCCTACTTGAAATATGGATTTATTACGACAGGTGATTCCCACACACCAAGCCTGCTCTGCATAATATGCAAACTGGATTTCTGGTGACGGTGCGTGAACAGAGGCGTATTGGACATGTTACAAACATTGACGGGGATTTTGGGTGAGACTGAGCCTGGGCCTTCATTCTCCCAGCTGATGTATGATCACCTGTCTTTGCTTTTAGAAGAGTTTGAGCGCTACTTCCCAATCACAAAGGACCCACAAACTGCAAAGCAATGGATCTGTGACCCAAACATTGGGAACTGTTGCACACTGTGAACCTAGTTCTGCCATTCTCTTTTCACTTCTGTTTATAATATTACACCCCCCCCACACACACACACATCCCACACACACACACATGCCCTACCACCCAACAACACACAGTCCCCCACCACACACCCACATATGCCCACACACACACCTTGCCCCCCCACCTACAGCCCAGACACTCCACACACACACACACACATACACACACACACACACTCACTCTATGTGGTAAGAAGGCCCATTTAGGCAACTCTGTGAATCTGAGTGACAAAGCTTCCACAATTTTTTTTAATTCTCCATAATGCACTGGAGTAGACTGGTGGTGCATCCTACACACACACACACACACACACACACACACACACACACAATGTTTACAGTTATTAATCAACTTTGTATTTTGTTCTTTCACTTTAAGATAGAATAAGCATCTGAGTGTAGGAGCCCCCCCATGACCAAAAGCTGGAAAACTGAGTACAGACTAGTTCCAATTATCTGGCATCTCATACATCGGCAGGGCTTATTTACTTATTTAACGGCAATTCTTTTTATTTTTAAAGGAGCACTGTCTGTAAAAAGTGTGCAGTTGCGCTCTAGTGGCAGCCAACCAAAACAACACAACAAGACCGGCCTTTGTTTATGTTTGTATGAGCATTATGTGAGTGAGTCAGTTGGTCTGTTATTTTGTGTTGTGACTTCTTATTTTTACATTTTTTTTTTATTTATTACTGTAATTATTGTGCATAGTTGGTTTTTAGTCCTCTGCTATTCTAAGTAATATTGTACACTATTTCTTTATTCTTTTACTCTAGATTTAATGTTAATGTAATTTATATGTATTTGTAGGAATGTCTTGATAGATCAGCAAAATTGATTTTCCGGCACCTGCTTCGTCCTGAAGGTCCCAGATACAGTCGGCCCCCAATGTACGAGATGAGTCTATTCCAGAGCCATGCTCGTAATGTGGGGATTTTGTAAGTAGGGGTCGCATCTTACATGTTAAACGCCTAATTCGTTCCAAGTCTCCAATCCTTGGACTGGATAAACCCCATAAACCCTTTAAAAATGATAAAAGTACACCAATTTTGTATGAAATATGTGTTAAAAGTAAAAGAAAATTATTTATTAAACCATTTTATTAACATATTTATTAATTAAACCATTATTAAACATTTTTATTAACACACACACACACACACACACACACACCACACATTCCAGATAAGCTCAAATGTGCCCACATTTATTAAACATTTACTAAATTAAACAACTGAAAAAAACTAAAAACTAAAGCATTATTCCTTCTCTCTCTCTCTCTCTCTCTCTCTCTCTGTCCCGCTTGGGTGCGTGCGTGCTGTGGGCCACGCCCACAAGACATGAATTCACACTAAAAACTAAAGTGTTATTCCTTCTCTCTCTCTCTCTCTCTGTCTCTCTCTCGTGCATGCACTGCGGGCCACGCCCACAAGATGTGACTTCAAAGCGCATTCCCTCCTTGACAAACTCAACTTTAATTTGGTTCCTTGAGGGATCGGGATGCCAGATGAGCTCAAATGCACCCACATTTATTAAACATTTACTGAATTAAAACAACTTAAAAAACTAAACTAAAAACTAAAGAGTGAAGCTTCCTTCTGTCTCAATCTGGAAGGCCAGCGGGGAAGGATGTTGAGAGACAACCAATGAGAGCGTAACTCGCGCGTCGTCTGAAATTTTGATTGGCGCGTTTGAATTTCTTTTCGGAAGAGGGGGTTGTTTCGTATTTCGGGGACTGAAACTCAAGAAAATGTTTTTCGTAATCCGGGGATTTCGTACAAAGGGGTCTTCATAAATTGGGGGACGACTGTAATTGGAACCAGTCTGTATATGGTGTACGTATTAAAATTATTTCCTGAACTGCTTTATGCACCGATAGAGGCAGATGGCATACCAGCATAAAGAAGGGTATCCAAGTTGATGTAGATGCAAATCTTGAAAAATTGAAAAGACGGTGTGACTGCCTACCTGCTGTTGTTTAACCTTCAAATAGTATAGTCGGAAACAACTGATGCTTGCCATACTATTAAAATTATGCATTAATATTTAGACATTCCTATTTAATAATTTTGTTAGCACACAGCTAATTTAAATATTGATTCCAATCTACATGTCCAATTCTGCGACATGTCAGAGTCTGGATCACTCAATCATGGTATTCTATAATGACCGACCTACCGTAGTACTTACATATGTTATAATTTATGATAGGAACACATCATCAACATATCTGTTAAATACACTAATATTTATAAAATTTGCATATTTCCACTGAGTATGAGCACCTGATTCCTCTGTAAAGCTGTGCCTATGTGTGCATGTGTATGTGTGTGTACTTCATCAGTGCAGTTGCTGCTTGTGCTGCCTGGGTCGATACTCTGGGACATGGTGAAGACATGCCCCCTATCAGAACTTCAGCTACACTTTCAAATGCTGGAGCAATTGGAAACAGCCGCACACCTGCTGGCTGCCTAGAAAACATACACACACACACACACACACACAAACACCCATCCACCATATATTACTCAGCAACATGCGGTGTATTCTTGGCAGTACAACTGTGTGTGTGTGTGATATACTTCTCGAGTATAACTGTAAGCAGCTGTAGTCCCCGTTTTTGTACCTCCAGGTTAGACAGCTTCAGTGATGTCTTCAGACTGCGCACCATTGAGTCAATCCCTGACACACACACACACACACACACACACACACACACACACAAAGCGTGAATGAGAACTGTTGTTTTCACTCACTCATTCATTTGCTGAAATGCTTAATCCTATTCGTGTTGTGAGGAGGCTGGAGCCTATCTTAGCCAACTCGGAGTGAAGGTGGAATACACGCGCGCCCGCCCACCCACACACACTCAAAACTACATATACTTCCATACCTAGGGGCAATTTGTAACAGTCAATTGGTCTAATGCGCATTATCTTTGGACTATGGGATGAAACCAAAGTACCCGGAGGAAGTCTACTTAAGAGTTTGCATGTTCTCCCACGAAAACGTTGCTGCCATCCCAGGTCTCAAACCCAGGAACACCTTGATTTGAGGCAGGTTTGTTTTCCACTACACCGTTGTGCCATCCGGTACTTTTGTTATTAATGAGGGTCCAAGCATCAGCATAGCAATGCCTCCCTAATGACTGTGATTAATATCATTACTATTATTCCACCAACTTTTTTAAACCGCTTCATTACGCCTCAGCCTCATCATCACTTCTCTTCATCACTTCTCTTCATCATTTTTCTCTTCCTCTTCACCAGAACTTTTGTACTTTATTAGTCTCTTCTCTGAATCCCAGGAATTGCAGCTTGTAGCTGTATCTGATATTTATCCTTAGTCAAAATTTGTAGCATAATCTTGATTTAAAAAGCTTAGCTGACATTAGCGATAGGCAGTGGTGGTCTAGTGGTATAGGGCGCTGGATCACTGATCCTAAGGTTGGGGGTTCGAGTCCCCCTCTCCACAAGGTTATCACTGTCCCCCCGTGCAGCTAACTGGGTTATCAAAGGCCAGCCATGTCTCTCACTGTCTATGGTGAGGTTCATGTAAAAGAACCATTGCTGACGTTCATAAAGAGGAGCTGCAAAGCCGTCAGCGTGTTTCTGTCCCTTGCAAAAGGGTTGTGTCAGGAAGGGCATCCGACGTAAAAACCTATGCCAAATCAAACATGCGAATCAGATGATTCACTGTGGTGACCCCTGAAAAGGGAGAAAAGCCGAAAGGAAAAGAAGAGCTGACGTTAGCAACACAGTAAACATGAAGTTGTCATTTGTTTTCTGATTAGACACCGGCCAGACAGACATGGACACAACCATGGTATGGACAGGGAAAGAGCATGGCTCTCACCATAAATGGAGTGGCACTGTGAGAAGAACAGTGGGTCTTCACTCAGCAGCAATACACAGCTGTACACACACCACAGAAGCACATCATTACTGCTGCTGAAACGCTCAAACAGGAACTCTGAGACACACACCCAAACACACATACACACACACAGTATCATCCCCCAGTCTGTAATATGTGCATGTGTGTGTGTGTACGTCTTACCAGGTATGTCATCATGTATGAAGGAAGTGCAGTACTGACCGGAGTGATTCAGTATAGCACACACACACTGAACGCTGGCTACCTGTAGAGACTCATCCCTACTCAACAATAACTACACACACAGACACACATACACACCAAAATCGACCAAAAAAGTTTTCAGAAAGTCAGTGCAATGCTGGATGGATACATTTTTGAAGTATTTATTAATACACCAAACAGTTTGTGTGTTTATACCCTCTTTAATATGAGTGGTAATGAGGAGTGTTGGAGATCAGGATGTTGTGTCCCTTCTCCCTGATTCATCAAAAAGCACACTGTCTCTTTAGAACGCAGCATTAACAAAAGCAGTCCTACACACACGCGCACACGTACACACACACACCTTTACTCCACCAAATTAATAATTACACAAGGACCCTTTAATTGCATTTTTATTAATAAGAAACCATACACACACACACCAAGACAGTTGATGATGAGTTGTTGTGAGCAGGCGTGTGTGACAGTGTGTAGCAGTAACACACACACTCTGTCCCTAAGTGCATGTGGAAGAGAATTAAGCGCTCCCTCCAAATTCCATACAATTTGTAACATGTAACAAACCTCCGACTTCAGCTTCTCATCTGGACTCACCATACACGCACACACACTCTCAAACATACTCACTGTGACACACACACACACACACACACACACACACACACACACACACAGGGTTTAACTATATATACACATAATTAACATACATACTGACAAAATGTAAACAAATAAACATCTACACACTGAACATAGTCAGCATCAAGTACCAAAGAGAGAACTGTGTGTATATGTATGTATGTATGTATGTATATATATATATATATATATATATATATATATATATATATATATATATATATATATATATATATAAAATGTGTGTGTGTGTGTTCTTACAGTGTGTGGTACTCAGCATGTAAGCTACTGCAGGAACAGTATCCAGTATTTTACTCAGAAGCCTCACACACACCAAATCCCACTTCACATCACTTAGCTGAAAAGAACGGATTTGATCAGAGAATCACAATTTTAATAAATATGCTTAATAGAAGTACAGGGCGTGTCTGCATGTCCATGTGGGTGCATGCGTGCCTCCTTTTGTCACTGTTTTCCTCTGTCACTCTGTCCATTCATTTGCCTTTCTCTATATATCCATGTCTGCCCATCTCTCCATTGGGTAAATATCTCTGTGTCCACCTGTCTCACTGTTTGTCTCTGCTAAAGCAGTGTCTGTCTCACTCGCTCTCTCAAGTATGCCTCTCTGTCTTTCATGTCTGCTTCTCAGTGTGTCTCATGTCTGCTTCTCAGTGTGTCTCATGTCTGCTTCTCAGTGTGTCTCATGTCTGCTTCTCTGTGTGTCTCATGTCTGCTTCTCTGTGTGTCTCATGTCTGCTTCTCTGTGTCTCATGTGTGCCTTTCTGTGTGTCTCATGTGTGCCTTTCTGTGTGTCTCATGTCTGCTTCTCTGTGTGTCTCATGTGTGCCTTTCTGTGTGTCTCATGTCTGCTTCTCTCATGTCTGCCTCTCTCTCTTTCCACTACCTGTGTTTGGAGTTGATTCATCACATGTTGTACTAACTGCTCAATCTTTAGATCCACCAACACCTGGACCAGCACTGACAAACACACACAGAAATAAACTGTCAATAGAAAGAATACAGTGAACCCTCACTTTTTGAGGTTAATGGGGACCAAGACCTTCAGTGAAAGCCAAATTTCCGTGAAAGCCAAATTTCAGCGAAGTAGGATCGACCCCCCTGACTTATGTATACGTACATGTATATGTGTGTATGTAATATCAATAAATACATATTCAACGCTATAAATGCTTATAATAACAATTAAACATTCAAAAATAATGCATAAGATGTAAATAAAATATAAATAAACACGCACAATGAAGTTATGGGAAACAATAGTGGAGGCTGGACTAAGGGCAGAGGTCAGCATTTGTGAACAACAGTTTGGTTTCATTCCAAGAAAGATGACCACAGATGCAGTGTTTGCTTTTGAGGATGTTAATAGAAAAGTACAGAAAAGGTCAGAAAGAGCTGCATTGTGCCTTTGTAGATCTGGAGAAAGCATATGACAGGGTGCAGAGAAAGGAATTGTGGTATTGCATGAGGAAGTTTCGAGTGGCAGAGAGGTATGTTAGAGTGGTACAGGACATGTATGAGAGATGTAAGGCGTGAGCTGTGCTGTCAGTGTGACAGAAGAATTCAAGGTGGAGGTGGGACTGCATCAAGGATCAGCTCTGAGCCCCTTCTTGTTTGCTATGGTGATGGACAGGCTGACAGACGAGGTTAGACAAGAATCTCCATGGACAATGATGTGTGCAGATAACATTGTGATCTGTAGTGAGAGCAGAGAACAAGTGGAGGAAAATCTAGAGAGGTGGAGGTATGCCCTGGAAAGGAGAGGAATGAAGGTTAGCCTCAGTTAGACAGAATACATGTGCGTGAATGAGAAGGACCCAAGAGGAACGGTGAGGTTACAGGGAGCAGAGATAAAGAAGGTGGAGGATTTGAAGTACTTAGGCTCAACAATCCAGAGCAATGGAGAGTGTGGAAAAGAGGTGAAGAAACATGTGCAGGCAGGTTGGAATGGTTGGAGAAAAGTGTCCGGTGTGATGTGTGATAGGAAGGTATCGGCAAGAATGAAAGGAAAAGTGTACAAGACGGTGGTGAGGCCAGCGATGTTAGAAGCTCTGGTAACCCTTGAAGGGAACAGCCAAAAGGAAAAGAAGAAGAAAGAAGAAACACACAGACACGCGCACACACAAACACGCACCCAGACGCGGACACACATACTCACGCGCGTGTGCACACACATACAGACACATGCATGTGCACACAGATGTGCACCTTACATAAAAATGTAAGTAGTCTTGTTGGGGGTTTTGGGTTGTTTTTTTGTTTATGTTTTTTTTTTTTTGCATAATTGGCCTTTTTTGCGGCTTTTTCCTTAATTTCCTATTAATATTTTCGAAAAACCCACGATGCACTGAAGCCACAGGAACTCTAGCGTCAAGTAGCGGGAGATCACTGTATATGTATATTTACATTTATACTGTCCCGTATTATATTTATTACACTGAACAAGCACACAGATACAGTATCATGATAATAAAATATAAATATAAGAATAAAATGATTTTTTTTAAGTTTTGATAGAATTTTAGAATGGAAATTATTGTCTCTGCATTTAACCCATTCAAAGTGAGCGCGCGCGCACACACACACACACACACACAAACAGGGGCACCCAGAGAGTAGTTGTGGGTTATGTGCCTTGCTCAAGACCACTTTAGCCATGAATGTGGAGGAAGGGAAGGTGGAGCTCACTCCCACACCACATCCTTTTCCTGCTGTTACGGGAATCGTACCAGCGACCTTTCTGTCCCAAACCCACTTCTCTAACCATTAGGCTGTGGCGGCCCCCTGATGAGTTGAAAGTCCTGAATAGGCCTTGGACCATTTTACCCTGATGAGTATAAAAGGAATCAGGGATCATGAAGATTTTCACACAAGCATTGGCACCCGAAGTCCTGCCCTTAAGCCTATTGCGTTTTGGGATGTGCTGATGAAGACTTTATGGAGTGATGGCATAGTGGATATGGTGGTGGTTGCCCATCCAAAGGTCAGCAGTTCAATCCCCACTGTCAGTTCTGTTGGGCCCTTGAGCAAGGCCCTTAACCCTTAACTGCTCAGTTGTATTTAATAAATGATCATTGTAAGTCGCTCTGGATAAGAGCATCTGCCAAATTCTGTAAATCTGAATAAGTGATTCAAATTTTGATCTTACAGAGATACAGGTTTGGGACTGGAAGATCGCCAGTCTCATTCCCCGACCAGCAAAAAAAAATGTGTGGTGGTGGGGTGGCACCTTGCCTTCCTCCATCTTGCTGGCTGCAGTGCTATTAAGCAGGGCACGCAACCCTCAACTCTCCAGGAACTGCAATACAGTATGTGGTATAGCTCAGAGTGTGTGTGTGTGTGTGTGTGTGTGTGTGTGTGTGTGTGTGTGTTCATTTGGAGGGTTAAATACAGAGCCAAAAGTTCCCTTGCGGGATTAATACAATGTCTTAAAAAATTGGGTCTCTTCTCACCCTGAATGACTTTGTCTTGAATGGAAGGATCTTCTACATGCTGCAGCATCTCTACACCACACACACACACACACACACACACACACACACAATAAACATTATCATGGGCTGTGTTCTAATCACACACCTGTTACGAAATAAATGACTGCACCCATACGTACACACTGTGACTACTTTAAATAGCCAACACTTTACACACCACCATGAAGTATGAAAAGTCCATAACAGACAGTAAAAGTCAGGTGATGTGAAATGTGGTTTAGGACCATAGCCTGCATTAATGCTTAGTGTTGTTTAATACACAGGGTTTTTTTTTAAATATAATTTTATCTCTTTATCAATGTTCATACAAGTAAAATGAAACATATAAATGTGTGTATGTCTTACTGAGTACCGAGGAGGTGAATTGCACACACACTCCGTAATCCTGTTGTAGGATTTCCTTCATCACTCCTTCAGTCTTCATCAGCTCTCCTACACCCCTCAGAGCCACCAACTTACGCACAACCTACACACACGCACATACACCTTGGATTAGGCACCCACAGTGATGCATGATCCATTCAGGAATTGTGACACAGGCAAGCATGACGGCTGGAAATAGTCAAACTTCAACCTGCAAATGCACCCCTTGTAACCAAAAATGTTGAAGAAATTTTTTGTTAAAAGTTTATTTCATTCCTGTTCCAATGATACCAAATTCGGACATGTTCATAGAAAAAGAACATTTCGATTTTAGACCGAGTTTGTGTTGATTTTTCACCAACCTTGATTAGAGTGCCTTTGTTTTGATGGGATCTCAAGTGCACTGCGACCTGGTTGCAAGGTATTGTCCATGAAATCTATAATATAACCCCCAAAAACTAGGTACCAAACTGTAGAGATTTGTATCTAGTTTAAAATATAATTTGAATCGAAACTCAAGAATCAATGATACGCCAGACAATTCAATCACGAGTCCCCCTAAAAAAAGTGGTATTGACCATCACACACCGAGATGGCCGCAACCATGATGGTACTCGAACTTAAACCATTCCAGACGGCTGTTTGGATTCCGATTTGTTCGAAGTCCGAATCCGCTTTTCCCATTACAAATAATGCAAATGGTCTTAATCCGTTTCGTCATCTGTTGAACAGAAGTTAATACTGTAACTTATACCATAGGTTCACAAATTAAGTGAAAAAAATTATTGAATACAGTACACTATGTTATGGTCTATGTTGTGAGAGACTCTTTAACTGCACTGTGATTTTTATTTTAGTGTGTTATGGTCTCTCACAAAAGAGTTGCGTGTTGAAATGCGCATTGGAGAGAGGCGTGACTGTCACACAAAACCGCTAGTATCAGCAAGAATGAAAGGAAAACGTGTACAAGACGGTGATGAGGCCAGCGATGTTGTATGGTTTAGAAACAGTGGCGCTGAGGAAAAGACAGGAGGCAGAGATGGAGGAAGCGGAGATGAAAATGTTGAGGTTCTCTTTGGGAGTAACGAGGATAGATAGGATCAGGAATGAGGACATCAGAGGGACAGCACATTTAAGAGGATTTGGAGACAAACTCAGAGACGGTAGATTGAGATGGTTTGGACATGTGCAGAGGAGGGATAGTGAATATATTGGTCTGAGGATGCTGAGGTTGGAACTGCCAGGCAGAAGGCCTATAGGAAGACCAAAGAGGAGATTTATGGATGTGGTGAAGGAAGACATGAAGGTAATTGGTGTAAGAGAAGAAGATGCAGAGGACAGACAGGGTGAGATGGAGGCAGATGATTCGCGGTGATGACCCCTGAAGGGAGCAGCTGAAAGGAAAAGAAGTCGTTGTCTCCCCAAAAGCGTTCCAAATGATGTCCCAGTCAGGGGCCTGAAGAAGGGGTCATTTAACAGGTTCTACCTCGGAAACGGTTCAAGACAATTGCATGAAATTCGGACCGGTGATTTGTCATGGTAAAGCCAACAAATAAAACCTGAAACTTGTTATTTAATATTCATGATTACTTTCATTCTTCGGTACCCCCAGTGCAGCCAACTGGGTTATCAATGGCGGGTGACCATAGACAGTGAGAGGTTGATGTAAAAGAACCATTGCTGACTTTCGTAAAGGAGGAGCTGCAAAGCCGTCAGCCTGTTTCTGTCCCTTGCTAAAAAGGGTTGTGACAGGAAGGAGGGCATCCGACATAAAAACCCATGCCAAATCAAATGTGGGAATCTGATGATTCGCTGTGGCGACTCCCGGGAAAAGAAGACTTTCATTCTTCGGTACCGGTACCGACTTGGATTACACCTGTGTGTGTGCCGTGATTAAAACTTTTACATTTTTTACTCTCTGCTGCCGTCTAGTGGACTTAGGTAAGCATTAACACTACACACTCGGAAAACAAGACATTTCCCACTAAACAAGTACAGTACAGTAAATACATAAAACAGACGAGAATAATTACCGACACTTCCTCGCTGCCAGTCGTCTCGATGACGCACATCACACACACTCGAAGGCTCGAGCCTGTTCCTTTCTCAGGTTCGTGCTCCACGCGCGCGCACCATCGCGAATCATGTTTGTGGTGAATTTTCTCATAAACGACATCTACAGTCGCCATTTTACATTCCTGTAAAAAAAAAAAAACACTTTCAACAGAACAGAAAATGTACTTTTATTATTATTTACCTCAAAGTATTTTACATTATTCATTAAAAAGTCTCCCATTTCATCTCAGCTAACATAGCAAGCTAACAGGCGAAAGCTCGTCACCGACTGGGTTAAAAATGATTAAAATTGCGACCAAAAACTATAATAACACATCGCAAAGGGTTTAGAGGACTAATAAACTAACAACACTGAATCTTTAATCACATACATTTATACTTGAAATAAAATGGAACATCACCTCACAGCAGTTAGTCTCCTCTCAGGCTGACTCCGCCCACTGATGACGCAAGTGCCCAAACGTCAATAATACAATACTGTATTAATGTGTGTGATATTGTAAACATCTCGTATACATGAACTCCGTGTATATACTCGATTACACTTATGTGTTAAGAAAGACAGTATTCGTCGCTTTTGGTCACAGCGTCGATGACGTCACTCAGTCAGATTTTTCAGTGTATGCGCAAGCTCAGCGGGCCGGCATGGCATCACTGGAATGTACTGCGGTGTCCGAAGGTGAGAGAGAGAGAGAGAGAGAGAGAGAGACCGTATCTTGCTTACCACCTTATCTATTTGCTGATTTCCGCGATTTTTTATTTGCTGTCGATCATTTCTGTGAATCGTGTAAATTCATTCTATGTACAGTAGTGTGTGTGTGTGTGTGTGTGTGGGGGGGGGGGGGGGGGTGTTTTATCATATGCTACCACTGGGTGTCGCCGATCGAGACAAGCAATGCAGATGCGTTCTCTGTTCGTCGGGAATGAAGTGGAAATAGTGTATCGCAGCGACGCCTACTGGCTGCCACGGGAGACTTAAATGCTGTAAATCTTTTGTCTGACTGCTGGTACGTGATGCTGCGTGATAAGCGTTGGACTGTGGAGCGGGAACCATTTTTTCCACTTCTCCAGGTTGAATGGCGGTCTCTTTCACATTTAGATAATAAACACAATCTATGACTTGACTTGTTTCAAACCCTGGTGAGTTAACACTAGACATATACTTGAAATGTTTGCCATCACATTCATTTTAGATCGATCAGGAACCGCAGTCCGTTTTCTGCAGTTAATAAAACGTTCCGAATGCAGTGTTCCCCATCAACACGCAACCTGCACCGTGCCTTTTAAGAAATGTTCGAGATAGGTAGATAGAGCTTTATTGACCTCACAATGGAGAAATTCACTGTTACAGGCTCTCGAAGGCCCATCAGTCGGGGGTGCAAAAAATTAGAAAGGTGCATCATTGATAGTCATAAATATGGTTGACAGTCAGTGGGGTAGATGTGGTTGATTAAAGTGCACGGGGTTTTTATTGCACATAACTGGTATTTTCACAGACAGTTACAAAGTGGCGTTGTACAGTCTGACAGCGGTGGGAATGAACGACCTGCGGTAGCGCTCCTTCCTGCACTGAGGATGTCTCAGTCGTCCACTGAAGGAGCTGCTCAGCTTCTCTACAGTCTGGTGCAGTGGGTGAGAGCTGTTGTCCATGATGGATGTGAGCTTTGCTACCATCCTCCTCTCACTCACCTCCTCCACAGAGTCCAGTGGGCAGCCGAGGACAGCGCTGGCCCTCCTGACCAGCTTGTTCGGTCTCTTTCTGTCCCGCTCTGTGCTGCCCGGGGCCCAACAGACAGCAGCGTAGACGATTGCAGAGGCTACCACAGAGTCATAAAAAGTCCTGAGCAGAGGTCTGCATACTCCAAAGGACTGAAGTCTCCTCAGAAGGTGGAGGCGACTCTGGCCCTTCTTGTACAGGGCGTTGGTGTACACTGCATATATTTTTACACTGCAAATAACACTGCATATATTTTCCCCCTGTTTACTACATGTTAATATAAAAAAAACAATGTGTTGCATTGATTTAAATGACTGCAGAGACAATTAAATTACAATTCTGCTTGCAACAAAATTATTTACATTAAAAAAGAAGATGTTGAATCAAAAGTTACTTTCAATGAAAATTCCCAATGTCTATTTTAGGTCTGGGGCAGTAGTGGCCTGGTGGTAAAACGTGCTGAATCACTGATCATATAGTTGGGGTTCAAGCCCCACTCTCCCAGGGTTGTCACTGTCCCCCCAGTACAGCTAACTGGGTTATCAAAGCCTGGCCATGTCCCTCACTATCTATGGTGTGAGGCTGGAAAAGAACCTTTGCTGACTTTCAACAAGAGGAGCTGCAAAGCCATCAGCATCTTCCTGCCCTGCGATGGCCTGGCGAGCTGTCCAGGGTGTACTCTGCCCTCGCTTGGAGTTGGCTGGTATGGGCGCCACCCTCCCTGCAACCCTTATTAGAATTAAGCGGTTCAGGAAATGAATGAATGTGTTAGAGTCCGTCTTGTATTTTTATAAAGAAAAAGAATATCTATCCCATCATCCGCGGCCTCCCGCATCGGCACATTCAATTAGAGTTAATTCTCATGCCTGTGTAATAGCAGTGTGTTCAGGGATCATGCTGCGGCGCACGTGAGGTGTCTATCATGCACAATAAATGCATCATGTCTCATAGTCATCTCTAAAATGTCTACACGGGCACGCACACTGTGCTCACCCAGACAGATAGCCTGTCTTACTGTAAACCTGAACATGTTTCACTTTCACACTCACTCAATCCATTTAGTCCCGTCGGGAAGTTGGAGCCTATCTCAGCCAACTCTGGGCAAAGGTGGGGTAATACCTGCATGTCTTTGGACCATTCGAGGAAAACGAAGGACCCAGATGAAACCCATGCAAGCAGGTGTTTATGATGTAAAGATGCCCCTCCCCCCCACCCCCAAAGAACAAGACAGCCCCGCCTGGACATACCGTAGTAGGTGGTTTGAGCAATTGAGGTAAAGGACACATTGGATAAAAACTACCAGGTTATATATTAGCGTAATGTTGTTGGATAATTAGTCTTAGTAAATTTTTAATAGTGTGATTTCAAAACCTGTATGTTATGAGGGGAACACAGTGTTGTCATGGTTAGCACATCTGCATCACATCTAGAAGGTACTGGTTCGAGTCCCAGGCTCAAGCCTTTCCCTGTGGAGTTCGCAAGTTCTCCATGTGCTTGTTTGGGTTTTCTCTGGATACTCCGGTTTCTTCCCACTGTTCAGAGTTGTGTGGGTGTTGACCCTGTGATGGCATGGCAAGCTGTTCAGGGTGTACCCCGCCTTCACCCAGAGATTGCTGAGACAGGCTCCAGCCTCCCCCGAGACCTTAATAAAGGATTCAGAAATGAATGAATGAAGAGATTGATGAATTGATGTTATTGATGATGCTACTGACTGATTAAAATGAACATCACCTGCACCACCTGCTTTTAAGGGCTTAAATTGCATTACTGAGGCATTGCAAATGTATGAAAACATAACCTGAAAGATAAAGATGGATATAATGAAGTGTTTATCCTCATCCTCATGCTGTGTGTGTGTGTGTGTGTGTGTCCTATCAGATAGATTGAGTACCGCAGCTCTGCGGATTGTCCTGTTGGGCCGAACCGGTTCTGGTAAAAGCTCTACAGGAAATACCATTCTGGGAACATGCGTGTTTCCAAAAGATGTGTCTCCACTGTCCCTCACTCAGAAGAGTGTACAAGCCTGTGGAGTGGTGGAGGGGCTGAACCTGCAGGTGATTGACACGCCAGGCTTCTTTCACACTTGTATGTCATCAGAGGAGGTGTGTGCAGAGGTGGCACATGGCATGGTGGATCTCTCTGCTCCCGGACCTCATGCACTCTTGTTAATCCTTAAACCGGGAAAATTTACAGCAGAAGAACGCTTGTCTCTGGAATGGATTGACACTGTTTTAGGTTCTGCAGCCCTCAAACACACCATCCTCATCCTGACACACGCTGACCAGCTGCATGACAAACCAGGAGAGGGATTTTTACAGGAGAGCAAAGAACTTTGGGAACTCCTGCAATTATGTGAAGGCAGGATTCACCTGCTTGATAACACAGAAAGTGAAGATCGAGCACAGGCGAGTGAGCTGCTGAAGAAAATTGAGGCAATGGTGGAGAGGAACGAGGGAAATTGGTACGTTTGTGAACGAAGGATTCTGGCAGAAAAGGATCAGGAGAAGAAGACAGAGAGAGGGGAGGATAAAGAGAGAAGGAAAAAGGCAGAGCGGGAGTTCTGGTGCGAGTTAGTGACTGCTATGGGAAAGGGGGCGCTAGAGAGTTCTGGAGTTCTGGAGAAGGGCAAAGGGAAAGGTAAAAAAACTAAAGTGGTGCAGAGGGCAGCGGCTTTGGCTTCCATGCCCCTTTCAGTGACATCGACTGCTAAAATGGTGAGCGGAGCCATTAGGGAGGGAACCAAAGTGTTGTACAAACACCGTAAACCTCTGTTGTAGTCAGCACATGCCATGTTAGAATCAATCATCACACCATTACATATCACTCCAACACACATCACTCTCCACATTGAGCTACAATAGCATATTAGCTCAGGATAGTTGAGCGTGTTGGGTTGTACACACTGGAAGACTCTGATGTCATAGCTGTAGTAGGGTCGACCGGTCATAGACGAGCATAGTGCAAAACGTGAACAAACAAAACAACAAATTAAAATGAACAAAGAAACAATTTGACGCTGAGAACTCCACAACGTCGCCCTCTAGGAAGCGCCATCTTGGAGACGTCACTCCAAGTTCAATGTAAAAGGACATGACGCGTAATAAAGTTTATCCTTTTGGTAGCGTTTGTTAAATATGCTAGATTAAATATACATATAAAATTTCACGCACAAACATTCCAAACATTAACTTAGATACTGTACTGGAATAATAATTGAAAAAGACTTTAATACAACAGTTCAGAAGAAACTGTCGTTTCTTCAGGAGAGACATCCAACATTCTCTATCGCTTAGCCAGAGCATTTGAGTGGCATCATGGAGCTTAACTGGTAATTAAAACGCACACACTAAAAAAAGACGCACATTGACAACTTGTGAAGAAAAAGTGGCGTTACATCATCTCATCCAATCAGCAGGAAGGAGGACAGCCATTGGCTGGATTTGAGTGACGTGTCAATTGCTTGGCAGTCCGCGAATACTCAAACCGTGAGTGCAAAACCACGAATAGTCAAGGGCCTACTGTATTACGTAACATTTCATCACATATCACTCCAACATCACTCTATAACTCCATTACATATCACTCCATCCCTCTGACACTCCATCACATGTCACTCGAATGCAGATCACTCAATCACATATCACTCCTACTTCACTCTATCACACCTCTCCATCATGCCTAACCACGTCAGTGTTATATAACTGTCATAGTGTTACGTCAGGTGCGTGTAACTGTTCTTCCAAAACCTCCATCTTCCAAAACCACCATCTTCTGTGGTACTGATAACATTTCCATTCTGATAAAAAAAAATGGTTGTTGATTTTTCCTGTCAGCACCCAGGACACAATGCCTAATTATTTTAATTCCCTTCTCTTTATACCGCTGTATCATACCAAATAAACACACCCATTCACACACACTGCAGTGTGAAACTCTGAAATCTTTGGAGTAAAAAAAAAAAAAAAAAAACACACACACACACACCTGATTCCTGCTTCAGGGTGACCATTATATAAAAGTAGACAAAACTTTGGGAGATGCCCAGACACTGGGGGTATTTGACTCTAGCATTGATTTCTACTGAATGTTTTATTCTATTAATTGAAAGTGATTGTGGTGGAAGTTAAAGAAGTTTACTTGTCTCTTTTAACTGCATTAACTTCTGATGGTGTGATGTTTGTAATTTTGATGATAACACATTCAGATTTCTGAACCTGAACGGACAAATATGAATCTATATATGAGAGAGAGAGAGAGAGAGAGAGAGAGACAGAGAGAAGAAACTAAGAGTGATCTCACATTTGTGTTTGATAGTTTCATAGTCATTTACATAAAATTTACATGTAAAACGGGGTATTTATTTTACCATGGTTTACACGGCAATGCATGCTGGGTGAATTTTACTGCAGAGCAGTCCATCCTTAATCATTTACCTTCTATTCATCAAGAATAACTACACACATACACACAAAAACACTACGCATGCATTCATACAAATGAATTTATAAAAACCATCACTTAAGATCAAGTCTTTGGAATACAGAGAGTTTCTACTCCGGTTTTAAGACAATGGGAAATGTATACACCACTCACACTCACACACTCACACACACAGAAAACACACAAGGTAGAGGAAGACATTAGAATGTGCTTTGTTCTTGAGGAGCAATACGAAGGCATTTATGTATAAAATGTTTCACACTATACATTAAGGCACATTTCTGTTTTTTCCTCTCAAACCCGGTGGCTGAGCTCCGGGGCTGTGGAGTGTGGTTACTATAAACTCGAGCTGGAACAATGGAGTGAGAAACAATGTGACAGAAATTTGC
The DNA here is from genome assembly GCA_024760905.1 of Plotosus lineatus. NCBI lineage: Eukaryota > Metazoa > Chordata > Actinopteri > Siluriformes > Plotosidae > Plotosus > Plotosus lineatus. Next base: position 73,051,196 of record CM045731.1, read on the forward strand.
AAAAGTGGTGCGACTGTGTCTGATCCTCACACTGGCATGGGCAGAGACATCTTCCCACTTCCTCTGATCACTGAAAGAAAATGCAAGACAATGACAGAGTCAGAGAAAGTGAGAGAGAAGCAGAGAGTGAGTAAGGGAGTGAGAAAAAGACAGTGAGCAAGAGACAGTAAGAGAGAGATACAGTGAGAAAGAGACAGTGAGAGAGCGTGACAGTGAGCGAGAGAGAGAGAGAGAGAGAGAGAGAATGTGTGAGAGAGACAGTATGTGAGAGACAGTGAGAGAGAGAGAGAGAGAGAGAGAGAGACAGCATATGAGAGAGAGAGAGAGAGAGAGAGAGACCGTGTGAGAGAGTGAGATAGACAGTGAAAGAGACATTGTGAGAAAGAGCGTGTGAGACAAGCAGTATGTGAAAGAGAGAGACAGTATGAGAGAGAGAGAGAGAGAGAGAGAGAGAGAGACAGTGTGTGTGTGTGTGTGTGAGAGAGAGAGAGAGAGAGACAGAGAAAGAGACAGAGAGAGAGTGGAGACAGTGTGAGAGAGAAACCGTGTGAGAGACCGTGTATGAGAGAGTGAGAAAGAGACAGTGAGAGACAGAGCATGAGATAAAAAAAAAAAATCACTCTTATTTGAGAATATATAAAAATGTGAATTAAGCTGAATTTTTCGACAGGAAATGTGATGATGTTGACTGTGGGTGTTAAATCTGTCGTGATTCTGTTGCAGTCGTATGTCATTAGAGACGCATTCTCACCACGGGTGAAGTACAGGTAGAAGAAGTCACAATAGAAGATGGTCTGCACAACTCCAGAGACAACGGCGATCTGGTCAAAGAAGCCCTCTGTGTGGTAGCGCCACACCCAGTTGGCCAGATAGAGGGCACGGTACAGTCCTAAAAAGAACAGGTAGTGTGTGGTGATGGACTCAGCCTCGCCCGTCTTAGTGATCATGAAGAGCTGTGGTAAGATGGCCACTGACTCCAGGTAGATGGAGAATGTCCACAGGATCTATAACAACAATAATAAGGAACAGTGATCACTGGTGATTATTGGCATACAGAGATAATACAGTTAGCTTACATAGTTATTTTTTTTTAAATTGGATTCCAAAAAGTTTTAGGGGTCGAGTGCAATGTGAGTTGGGTAGCAGCCAAAGGCATGGGTTCTGTCGGACCGATCCTCGGCTACTTACTCTGACCCTCGGGACATGGAATGTCACCTCTCTGGCAGGAAAGGAGCCTGATTTGGTGCGTGAGGTGGAGAGATACCGACTAGATATAGTTGAGCTCACCTCAACGCATAGCTTGGGCTCTGGAACCATCCATCTCGAGAGAGGCTGGACCTTCTTCTATTCTGGAGTTGCTCATGGGGAGAGGTGGCGAGCCGGTGTGGGTATTCTTGTTGCCCCCCCGTCTCGGTGCCCAAATGTTGGGGTTCTCCCCAGTTGACGAAAGGGTAGCTTCCCTCCGTCTTCGGGCGGGGGGACGGGACCTGACTGTTATTTGTGCTTATGCACCAAATGACAGTTCAGAGTACCCACCCTTTTTGGAGTCTTTGGGGGCGGGTGTGTGTGTGTGTGTGTGTGTGTGTGTGTGTGTTGAAGAACGCTCCCTCGGGAGACACACTAGTTGTCTTGGGAGACTTCAACGCCCATGTGGGCAACGATAGTGTGACCTGGAAGGGTGTGATCGGTAGGTACGGCCTCTCCAGTCTGAATCCGAATGGTGTTTCGTCGTTGGACTTCTGTGCTCGTCACAGTTTGTCTATCACAAACACCATGTTCGAACATAAGGGTGTCCATAAGTGCACTTGGCACCAGGACACCCTAGGTCGCAGTTCGATGATTGACTTTGTAGTCGTGTCATCGGACTTGCGACCATATATTCTGGACACTCGGGTGAAGAGAGTAGCTGAGCTGTCTACCGATCACCACCTGGTGGTGAGTTGGCTTCGGTGGTGGGGGAGGTTGCCTTACAGACCTGGCAGGCCTAAGCGCGTAATCAGGGTCTGCTGGGAACGTTTGTCGGAGTCCCCTGTCCGAGAGGCCTTTAACTCCCACCTCCGGCAGAGCTACACCCACGTCCTGGAGGAGGTGGGGGACATGGAATCCGAATGGGCCATGTTTCGTGTTTCGTGCCTCCATTGCTGAGGCGGCAGCCCATAGCTGTGGCCGTAAGGTTGTCGGTGCTTGTCGTGGCGGTAATCCCCGAACCCGGTGGTGGACACCTGCGGTGAAGGGGGCCATCCAGCTGAAGAAGGAAGCCTATTGGGTTTTATTAGCCTGTGGGACTCCCGAGGCAGCAAACGGGTACCGGCAGGCCAAACGTGCTGTAGCCGAGGCTGTCGCAGATGCAAAATCTCGGGCGTGGGAGGAGTTCGGTGAGGGCCAAGAGAGTGATTATCGGTTGGCCTCAAAAAGGTTCTGGACCACCATCCGATGCCTCAGGAGGAGGAAGCAGTTCTTCACAAACACTGTTTACAGTGGAGGTGGGGAGCTGCTTACCTTGACTGGGGATGTTGTTGAGAGGTGGAGGGAATACTTTGAGGACCTCCTCAATCCCACCAACACGCCCTCCGTGGAAGAGGTAGACCCTGGGGGTTCGGGTCCGCCCATCACTGGAGTGGAGGTCACTGAGGTTGTCAAAAAGCTCCTCGGTGGTCGAGCTCCGAGGTTGGACGAGATCCGCCCGGAATATCTCAGGGCTCTGGATGTTGTAGGACTGTCTTGGTTGACACGTCTCTGCAACATCGCGTGGTCATCAGGGGCTGTACCTCTGGATTGGCAAACTGGGGTGGTGGTCCCAATTTTTAAGAAGGGGGACCGGAGGGTGTGTTCCAATTATCGGGGAATTACACTCCTCAGCCTACCTGGGAAAGTCTATGCAGGGGTACTAGAGAGGAGGATCCGACCGATAGTCGAACCTCGGATTCAGGAGGAACAATGTGGTTTTCGTCCTGGCCGTAGCACTCTTGACCAACTCTATACGCTCCACAGGATTCTGGAGGGGGCATGGGAGTTTGCCCAATCTGTCCACATATGCTTTGTGGATTTGGAGAAGGCTTTCGACCGTGTCCCTCGAACGATCTTGTGGGGCGTGCTCCGAGAGTACGGCGTTCCGGACCCGTTGCTATGAGCTATTCAGTCGCTGTATCACCGGAGCCAGAGTTTGGTCCGTATTGGTAACAGCAAGTCGGATTCGTTTCCAGTGGGAGTTGGAGTCCGCCAAGTCTGTCCTTTGTCACCGATTCTGTTCATAATTTTTATGGACAGAATTTCTAGGCGCAGTCGAGGCGATGAGGGGTTCTGGTTTGGTGGCCATCGGATATCGTCTCTGCTTTTTTGCGGATGATGTTGTCCTTTTGGCTTCATCAAGTCGGGACCTCCAGCTCTCATTGGAGCGATTCGCAGCCGAGTCGAAGCAGCCGGGATGAAGATCAGTACCTCCAAGTCCGAGGCCATGGTTCTCAGTCGGACAATGGTGGAATGCACCCTCCGGGTCGGGAATGAGGTCCTGCCCCAAGTGGAGGAGTTTAAGTATCTTGGGGTCTTGTTTACGAGTGAGGGAAGGATGGAGCGAGAGATCGACAGACGGATCGCTGCAGCCTCTGCTGTTAAGCGGTGCATTCAGTTTTTATTCAAAATTTGTATAATGTCCCAACCTTTTTGTAATCCGATTTGTATAATGTTGGTGGATCTGTCTCACAGTGAGCTCTGATGTAGCTTCTAATTCAGATGGCAGCATGATATGATAAACCAGGGGAAACATTGTCAATCGTGCTCACTTCAGCCTGTCTGTATCAGAATATGCAGGAAATTGTTTCTGAAAGATAAACCCTGATAGAACAGACACTGCCTGGACTTGTGCCCATCAGTGATAGATAATAAATCATATTCTGATGTCAGATTGACCCGATAGTTAGGAATATAAGGGGATTTAGCTGACCTAACCAGTTCGGAATAAAGGATGCGTCATTCACACGAATGCTACAGGGCATTTTACTGAAGTTCAACATTCCAAATAACAAATTTTCATGTGCGCGTGCACACACACACACACACACACACACACACACACACACACACACACACACAGCTGAGATGTTTGCTTAATTGAGCAGCACAATCCACTTGAACAAACAAGGAGGGAGAGCTGTGTGTACACAACAAACTGTGTGTGTGTGTGTGTGTGTGTGTGTGTGTGTGTGTGTGTGTGTGTGTGTGTGCCTCCAGAGGGGTGAAAGCATAGTTTTCAAGGAAGGAGAGCCCAGCAACAGGAACCAGCAGGAACTCCACACGGAACGAGTCATTCTCGCTGTCAAAGGTGTTCCTGAAACGCACGTAGATCAGATACACTGTAGCATAGGCTAGTGCCAAGAACACAACCTGGGAGGAGAGAGAGAGAGAGAGGGAGAGAGAGAGAGAGAAAGTGAGAGAGAGAGAGGGAGAAATAGAGGGGGGGGGCACAAGAGAGAGACCAAGGAAGAGGGTGAATAAGTGAGTAATAACTGTGTATCTGTGTATACCTGTGTGTATATTTGGGTGTAAATGTCTCAGGGAGAGCCATGATGTGCATAGGTTCAATCATTCATTCATTTTCTGCAAAAACTTTTGCACATTGTATATACATACTGTGGCAACCCTTGAGAGAAAAAAAAAAGGAAAAGACAAAAGGAAAAGATGACATATACATCATATCTTCTCTCTCTTTCAGCTTTTCCCTTCTTCAGGGGTCACCACAGTGAATCATCTGATTCGCACATTTGATTTGGAATAGGCTTTTACGTCAGATGCCCTTCCTGACACAACCCTTTAACGAGGGACAGAAACACACTGACGGCTTTGCAACTCCTCTTAACGAAAGTCAGCAATGGTTCTTTTACATGAATCTCTCACCATAGACAGTGAGAGACATGGCCAGTTTGCCGCACATGGGGTGGGGGGTGGGGGTGGGGTTTGGGCAGTGACAACCTTGCGGAGAGAGGGAAATCAAACCCCCAACCCTAGGATCAGTGATCCAGCGCCCTATACCACTAGGCCACCATATTTTATATATATATATATATATATATATATATATATATAATAAAATATATATACTTTTCATTAAGTGCCAGCGGTCGGCGGAAGCACCGCCTACTATTAGCCTAGCGCCTGTTATATTTTATAATAGTAAATAATAATATTTAATAATATAAATTATAATATTTTCACGGCTTTGTTAAGCAATGTACTTGACAACATGATCACTTGTTTTGATACTTTCTCAATCGGTTCACTTCCGATATCCCGTGATGCACTATGCTACCTCATTCAAAAGCGCGGCGCTTTTTATATACGTGCCTCCATTTTCCTGTGCTCCCGTGTAGATTTAGATTGTGACAGGTCGTACAAACCCGGGTAAAATATAGTCCAAACTGATGCGAGTCATACCGACAAGCATGGCGCCGAAGCGAAGCAGATCGAAAGAACCAACATTAAATACGTTGTGGAAGCGACTCAAGACCGATGATTCCACTGTTTCCGAAACATCCGTATCTCATGAAATAGCTAAAAAAAATTATGTCATGTCCGAACACAAATTATTTCTTGATTGCACTGAACGATAATAGTGAAAACTAGTCCCCAACTAAACTAGCCTAATCTTATTCTAATAGCCTAATCTTATTCATCCTAAAATGATATTACATGATGATGATGATGATGATGATATACTTTCCTTGAAGAAGTAAGTCTACTATTCTTGTAACAAATACTAGTTTTTATAATATAAACTTTTTGTTTTATTTGCTTCTCGCTTGTCTGATTTTCTCATAAATATGGGCCCAGAATGCACCACAGAGCACATACATTTTAAAAATCTTTCTGGGGTGGCCTCCCAGACCCTCCTAAGGGAGGGGACACCCCTCCCGCACCTTCCCCATGCTTGCCTCAAATAATTTCCACCCCCTACTTATCAATATCCTCCTTCTACTCTAAAACTTAATGAATACCCTGTTTTATATATATGCTCACTGAGTATTTTAATAGGAATAACAGAGCACCTATTTATTGATTTCATTAAATAATCAGCTAGTCATGTGGCAGCAGTACATAGAATGATGCAGATATTCACTAGAAGCTCTGGGGAATGTTTACAGCAAATATCAGAATCCACTTTTGATATCTTACACTGGATTGTGATTCGAAAAAAATCGGTAGTATAACCCATGAAACAAGAGACGACCATCAATCGGCTGTGTTCGACTGTTTTACAGTCTAGAAGGCATGTTTATTTTTGTATGACCATCCTTTTGCTTGTGTTAGACCAGGGGTCGGCAATTCAAAATGTTCAAAGAGCCATACTGGACCAAAAGAACTAAAAACAAATCTGTCTGGAGCCGCAAAAAAAAACCTCCTCATATAAGCTTTAGTGTATATGAAGGCAACACAGGCTGTAAGTGCATTATTAGCCGACTAATAAAATAACTAAGTAGGCTACAAATACATAATGAGCATTCATGATTCAATGTTTATTTTCCCTGCAGCGCATCCGAGAGAGAATGACACCACATGACTACTCTGTTGTGCGATACTTGGTGGTTTAAGTTTAACTTCCATTACTATATTAATGTAAGATAAGATAAGATAAGATAAGATACAGCTTTATTAATCTCACAATGGAGAAATTCACTGTTACAGGCTCTTGATGTATTAATGTATTAATGTATTTAGTTTTGTTGCATTGATGAAATTATAGAACTTCAATAAAGAAATCAGTGGAGGGCAGTGGTGGGCCTAGTGGTATAGGGCGCTGGATCGCTGATCCTAGGGTTGGGGGTTCGAGTCCCGCTCTCCACAAGGTTGTCACTGTCCCCCCCCAGTGCACTAACTGGGTTATCAAAGGCGGGCCATGTCTCCCAGTGTCTATGGTGAGAGGTTGATGTAAAAGAACCATTGCTGACTTTCGTAAAGAAGAGCTGCAAAGCAGTCAGCATGTTTCTGTCCCTCGCTAAAGGGGTGTGTCAGGAAGGGCATCCGATGTAAAAACCTCTGCCAAATAAAATGTGAATCAGATCATTCGCTGTGCCAACCCCTGAAAAAGCCGAAAGGAAACGACGATATATATATATATATATATTATTATTTTGCCTGGATTTGTTCGGGTGAGTCTGGGTTGACCTTATGTCCTTGTTTACTGGATTGGGAAACTCTGTATATCCATATATAAAACTGATTAGTCCAGCCTCATCACTTCCTCTTTGCCACATGTCATTTGGGAGGAAGTAGTGGTGCCAGATTCACTTTTATTTCTGTCATTGTCGCCCTGCAATTAAATTGCTCATGTGTGGTCTTCTTAATAATAATAATAAAAAAACAACACAATGCAGATGACACTAGTTACACACACGTGTGTGTGTGTGTGTGTGTGTGTATGTGTGTATTACCTTCATGACTGTGTTGTATGTGGAGATGAAGACTGTAAACAGATCCAGATATCTGGTGGTGAAGACCAGTGCAAAGAGCACCTGGGATTTCCCTGAGATACCTTCACACACACACACACACACACACACACATTTATTCCTTGTTATATTTTATAGTTAATGTGTCTGTGTGAAATATCTCGAGCACTAAACAAAGTAGAAATACTATTATGTACAGACTACACGGGAATCTACAATACAGATGGAACTACACTCCCACACCGACACTACACCGGAAACGACACTTCTTCTTCTACTCTGCTCCAGATGGAACTACGTACACTCCTCTTGCTCCCACACTATACACCGCAGGGAACTACAGATGTTGTGTGTAGTAGGGATCCTACAGATGTTGTGTGTAGTTAGGGACCTTACAGATGTTGTGTGTAGTAGTGCATTAGGGACCCGACAGATGTTGTGTGTTGTAGGGACCCTACAGATGTTGTGTGTAGTTAGGGACCTTACAGATGTTGTGTGTAGTAGAGTCCCTACAGATGTTGTGTGCATACTGTCCTTTGATTGTGGGGGACGAGGAGGAGGAGGAGGAGGAAGGGATGTGCGCACAAACATGTCCATTGCCTGACTGACTGACTGCTAGTCGTGGGACGTGTCGATTTATGCACGAGCGGAACCCAGCGCGCGTCCACACGTTACCTGCGCATGACTTGGACCTCCAGATCTTGATGAAGAGGATGATGATGGCGAGCAGATGCGACACGTCACCGGCCAGACGAAACACGTTCATCCTCGCGAGTCGACAAACAACAACAAGAACCCCGAAAGAATCACACAGAGATCTAAAATAACAAAACAATAAAGTAAACAGGAACACTCTGCAGATCTCAGACTTCCGCCGGAAAACTTCCCCCGGTCCCGCGCTGCGAGTCCGCAGGAACAACTCACGTGCTGTCAGGAAAGTTCGTTTTTAATTCCAGACACGCCGTTACACACGACACAGTGAACTGCCCCGAGCGAGCGCCTTCGTCTCTTTCTGCCTTCCTGCGCAACAAATCGGAGGGTGACGTGGCTGACGGAACACCTTCCTTCTCGCGCAGGCGGAGTAATTCCGTCACCCCGGATTAAAAAAAAATTTAAAGAGACAGAGCACCATTTTACTGAGGAAGGACTGGCGTGGGTCTCTCTCTCTCTCTCTCTCTCTCTCTCTCTCTCTCTCACACACACACACACACACACACAATATATATATATATATATATATATATATATATATATATATATATACCGGTCCTTCTAAAAAAATTAGCATATTGTGATCAAATTCATTATTTTCTGTAATGTACTGATAAAAATTAAACTTTCATATATTTTAGATTGATTGCACACCAACTGAAATATTTCAGGTCTTTTATTGTTTTAATTCTGATGATTTTGGCATACAGCTCATGAAAACCCAAAATTCCTATCTCAAAAAATGAGCATATGATGTTGAGGTAGTGTAAACGAGCTATTAACCTAATCATCTGAATCAACCAATTAACTCTAAACACCTGCAAAAGATTCCTGAGGCTTTTAAAAACTCCCAGCCTGGTTCATTACTCAAAACCACAATCATGGGTAAGACTGCCGACCTGACTGCTGTCCAGAAGGACATCATTGACACCCTCAAGCAAGAGCAGAAATCTCTGAGCGAATAGGCTGTTCCCAGAGTGCCGTATCAAGCCACCTCAGTGGGACGTCTGTGGGAAGGAAAAGGTGAAAGAAGGGCTGATTCCAGACCTTGGGGGACCTGTGGAAGCAGTGGACTGGCCTACAGGTGCCGCATTCCCCAGGTCAAGCCACTTTTGAAGCAGAAACAGCGGCAGAAGTGGCTGACCTGGGCTACAGAGAAGCAGCACTGGGCTGTTGCTCAGTGGTCCAAAGTAGTTTTTTTGGATGAAAGCAAATTTTGCATGTCATTCGGAAATCAAGGTGCCAGAGTCTGGAGGAAGAATGCAGATAGCTATCAGGAGATTTTGGAGCACTTCATGCTTCCATCTGCGGAGAAGATTTCATTTTTCAGCACGACCTGGCACCTGCTCACAGTGCCAAAACCACTGCTAAATGGTTTACTGACCATGGTATTACTGGGCTCAATTGGCCTGCCGAGACTCCTGACCTGAAGCCCATAGAGAATCTGTGGGATATTGTTGAGAGACACCAGACCCAACACTGTGGATGATCTTAAGGCCGCTATCGAAGCATCCTGGGCCTCCGTAACGCCTCAGCAGTGCCACAGGCTGATTGGCTCCATGCCACGCCCGCATTGAAGCAGTCATTTCTGCAAAAGGATTCCCCGACCAAGTATTGAGTGCAGAACTGAACATCATTATTTGTAGGTTGACTTTTTTTTTTTTTTTTTTTCTTTTTGGTCTGATGAAATATGCTAATTTTTTGAGATCCAGATTTTTGGTTTTTCTTTACATTTTTGCCCAAATTATCACTATTAAAACAATAAAAGGCTTGAACTACTTCAGTTATGTGCAATGAATCTAAAATATATGAAAGTCTAATGTTTATCAGTACATTACAGAAAATAATGAACTTTATCCCAATATTCTAATTTTTTGAGAAGGACGTATGTGTGTGTCTAAAATATATATATATATTATAATCATCTTCCTTTCAGCTGTTCCCTTCAAGGGTTGCCACAGCGACTCATCTGCCTCCATCTCACCCTGTCCTCTGCATCTTCTCTTACTCCAACTGCCTTCATGTCCTCCTTCACCACATTCATCAATCTTCTCTTTGGTCTTCCACTAGGCCTTCTGCCTGGTAGTTCCAACCTCAGCATCCTACTATGAATATATTCACTATCCCTCCTCTGTACATGTCCAAACCATCTCAATCTAGCCTCTCTGACTTTGTCTCCAAAACATCTTGCATGTGCTGTCCCTCTGATGTACTCATTCCTGATTCTATCCATCCTTGTTACGCCCAGAGAGAACCTCAACATTTTCATCTCTGCTACCTCCAGCTCTGCCTCCTGTCTTTTCCCCAGGGCCACCGTTTCTAAACCATACAACATCGCTGGCCTCAACACCGTCTTGTACACTTTTCCTTTTATTCTTACTGATATCTTCCTATCACACTGGACACTTTTTTTCCAACCTGCCTGCACACGCTTCTTCACCTCTTTTCTACACTCTGGATTGTTGAGCCTAAGCACTTAAAATCCTCCACCTTCTTCAGCTCTGCTCCCTGTAACCTCACTGTTCCTCTTGGGTCCTTGTCATTCTCACACCTGTATTCTGTCTTACTGAGGCTAACCTTCATTTCTCTCCTTTCCAGGGCATACCTCCACCTCACTAGATTTTCCTGCACTTGTTCTCTGCTCTCACTACAGATCGCAATGTCATCTGCAAACATCATAGTCCATGGGGAATCTTGTCCAACCTCGTCGGTCAACCTGTCTATCACTAGCGAACAAGAAGGGGCTCAGAGCTGACCATTGATGCAGTCCCACCTCCACCTTAAACTTGTCTGTCACACCTACAGCACACCTCACCACTGTCTTACATTTCTTATACATGTTCTGCACCACTCTAACATACTTCTGTGCCACTCCAGACTTCCTCATGCAATACCACAGTTCCTCTCTCGGCACCCTGTCATGTTTTCTTCAGATCCACAAAGGCACAATGCAGCTCCCTCTGACCTTCTCTGTACTTCTCTATTAACATCCTCAAAGCAAACACTGTATCTGTGGTGCTCTTTCTTGGCATGAAACCAAACTGTTGTTTACAGATGCTGACCTCTGCCCTTAGTATAGCTTCCATTATTCTTTCCAATAACTTCATCATATGGCTCATCAACTTTATCCCTCTGTAGTTGCCACAACTCTGCATGTCTCCCTTGTCCTTAAAAATGGGCACAAGCACACTTTTCCTCCATTCTTTCGGCATCCTCTCACTTTCCAAGACATTGTTCAATGCTCTTGTCAAAAAATCTATACTACCTCACCGAGACACTTACATACCTCCACCGGTATGTCATCAGGACTCACTGCCTTTCCACTCGTCATCCTCTCCAATGCACTCCTCGGTTCACCCTTACTAATCTTTGCTATTTCCTGGTCCTCAACTGTCACCTCTTCTACTCTTTGTTCTTTCTCATTTTCCTCATACATCAGCTCTTCAAAGTACTTTTCCCATCTTCCCAGCACACTTCTGTCATCAGTCAATACATTTCTCACTCTGTTCTTTATCACTCTAAGTTGTTGCACGTCCATCCCATCTCTATTTCTCTGCTGTGCCAACCTGTATAAATAATTTTCTCCCTCTTTGCTGTCCAAACTATCATACAAGTCATCATACGCCCTCTGTTTGGCCTTTGACACCGCTACCTTCGCCTTACGCTATGTCTCCCTGTAATCCTGTTTACTCTCTTCTGTCCTCTCAATGTCCCACTTCTTCTTTTCTAACCTCTTCCTTTGTACACACTCCTGCACTTCCTCATTCCATCACCATGTCTCCTTATCTACTTTCCCTCCAGATGACACACCAAGTACTCTCCTACCGGTCTCCCTGATCACATTTGCTGTAGATTTCCAGTCATTTGGAAGCACTTCCTGACCACCCAAAGCCTGTTTCAACTCCTCCTTGAAGACAACACGACACTCTTCCTTTTTCAGCTTCCAACACTTTGTCTTCTGCTCTGCCTTTGCCTTCTTCACCCTCCTCACCATCGGCATCATCCTGCACACCACCATCCTATGCTGTTTGACAACACTCTCACACACTACGACTTTGTAGTCACTGACTTCCTTGAAATGACATCGCCTGCACAAGATGTTGTCTACCTGTATGCTCCTACCTCCGCTTTTATAAGTCACCCTATGCTCCTGTTTCTTCTGGAAGAAAGTATTCACCACAGCCATTTCCATCCTTTTTGCAAAATCGATTAACATCTGTCCTTCTGTGTTACTGTCTTGGATACCAAATGTGCCCATCACTTCCTCGTCCCATCTGTTGCCTGCACCAACATGTCCATTGAAGTCTGCCCCAATGAGCACTCTTTCACCTCTGGGGGTACTCTGCATCACTTCATCTAACTCGCTCCAGAATCTCTCCTTCTGGTCTAGTACACATCCTGCCTGTGGGGCATAAGCACTAACAACATTGAACATCACGCCTTCAATTTCTAACTTGAGACTCATCACTCTGACACTCTTTTCACTTCTGGAATATTCCTGACAAACTCCTCCTTCAAAATGACTCCTCCTCCATTTCTCTTCCCATTTACACCATGATGAAACAACTTAAACCCTGCTCCTAAGCTTCTAGCCTTGCTATCTTTCTACCTGGTCTCCTGAACACACAGTACGTCCACCTTCCTCCTTTGCATCATGTTAGCCAGCTCTCTACCTTTTCCTTTCATAGTTCCAACATTCAAAATTCCTACTCTCAGTCCTAGACTCATGCTTTTCCTCTTCTCTCTCTGCCTACGGACACACCTTCCACCTCTCCTTCTTCGACCAACAGTAGTCCGATTTCCACCAGCGTCTTGTTGGTTAACAGCACTGATGGCGGTCATTGCTAACCTCGACCGATCCGGTATGTTATTCTTATTTTTGATTTGCATTTTTTATATGTGGCATTGGTTTTATGTCTGGTGCCCTTCCTGACACAACCCTCTGCATTTATCCGCGCTTGGGACTGGTGTGAGGAAGAGACACTGCATTGTGCTGCGCCCTCACGGCTGCATTTATATATGTATATATATATATACAGGGAACCATTGCTACTTCGCGCTTCAATTCATGCAGCTTCAGTTAAAAATAAATATTCATCGAATTAAAAAATAAGGGGTGTGTGTTTGTGTGTTTGTGTCCTTATGTGTGTATGGTTGTGTGTTTGTGTGTGTGCGGTGGGTATTTGTGCTGTGTGTTTGTGCTTCTGTGTCTGTGTGTGTGTTTGTGTGCTGGTGTTTGTGTGTGTTTGGGTCTCTTTGTATCTGTGTGTGTGTGTGCGCGTGCACTTGTGTGTGCGCGTGCACTTGTGTGTGCGCGTGCACTTGTGTGTGTGTGTATATTTGCATTTTTTTGTGTATATTTGTGTGCTTGTGATTGTGTGTGTCTGTTTGTATGGTTGAGTGTATGTGTGTGTTTGTGTATAATTGTATGTGTATGCTTGTGTGTGCATGTTTGTGTGTGTGTGTGCGTCCTTGTATATCAGTGTGCTTGTATGTGTGTCTTTGTATGTCTGTGTGTGTGTGTGTGTGTGTGTTGTGTGTCATTGTGTTTGAGATGAACGTGTTTGTGTATATCTGTGTGCGTGCACGTGTGTGTATATTTGCATTTCTTTGTGTGTTTGTTTGTGTGAGTGCACACCTGTGTGTTTGTTTGTGTGCATGTCTGTGTATATTTGTGTGCTTGTGATTATGTGTGTGTCTGTTTGTATGGTTGAGTGTATGTGTGTGTTTGTGTATAATTGTATGTGTATGCTTGTATGTGCATGTTTGTGTGTGTGTGTGTGCGTCCTTGTATATCAGTGTGCTTGTATGTGTGTCTTTGTATGTCTGTGTGTGTGTTGTGTGTCATTGTGTTTGAGATGAACGTGTTTGTGTATATCTGTGTGTGTGCACTTGGCGGTGTGTTTTATGTTTGATTGTGTGTGCACATTTGTGTGTGGGTGTTTGTGTGTGTGTGTGTGTGTCTGCTTGTGTATGTGTATATTTGTATGTTTGTGTGTGTGTGTGTATGCTTGTGTGTGTGCTGTGTGTGTCTTTGTGTGTAAGTCTCTGTGTGTGTGTGTTTGTGTGTATTTGTGTTTGTGTGTGTTTGTTTTTGTGTGTGGTTGTGTATGTTTTTGTGTACACTTGTGTCTTTGTGTGTGAAATGAACGTCTGTGTGTGTATGTGAATGAGAGTATTTGGGTGTGTATGGGTGTATGCATGCACAAGTGTGTGGCTGTGTTTGTGTGCGCTTGTGTGTCTGTGTGTTTCTGTTCTTGTGTGGGTGTATGTATTTGTGTGAATGTGTGTTTTTGTGTGTGTGTGTGTGATTGTATATCTCTGTGTGTATGCTTGTGTGTGTTTTTGTGAGTGTGCGCATTTGTGTGTGTGCTTGTGTGTTTGCTTACTTGCGTATATTTGCATTTCTTTCTCTCTGTGTGTGTGTGTGTGTGTTTGGTTGTTTGTGTGTATGTGTTTGGACGTGCACTTGTGCGTGTTTGTGTGTGTTTGTGTATTTTTGTGTCCCTGTGTGTTTGTGTGTGAATGAGGGTGTGTTTGTATGTGTGTGTGAGGGAGAATGAAATGTGTGTGCGTTTTGTGTGGGTGTTTGTGCGAGCGCATGTGTGTGTGGGTATATTTGTCGCGTGTGCATGTATGTTTGTGTGTTTCTGTGCTTGCGCTTGTGTGTGTATTTCTATGTGTGCTTGTGTATCTTTGTGCTTGTGTGGGTGTGTCTTTGTGTGTGACCCCCGCTTCTGTCATTGTTTTTACGCTATCCTCATTAAAATATGAAAACCTATAAATGTTTGGGTGGTTTTAGTTAAAGCAGACACTGTTTTTTCATCTGTGTTATTTTGACAAAGATCAGATCACATTTGATGGTGATTTTATGCAGAAATGTGAGAAATTCCAAAAGGTTCAGATACTTTTTCATATCACTGTATAATCTAGCGTGTGTGATTGTGTATGTGTATATTTACGTTTGTTCGTTTTCTCTCTCTCTCTCTCTCTCTCTCTATCAGTGTATGAGTGCTTGTGTGTGTATGTACTCCATGAACCGTAATGAACAAAAGAGAATTTTCTGATACACATGAATAAATAGTTGTCATCGATGTCATGAGCAGAACTCTGAATCATTCCACACTGTTTTTCTGGTACTTATACTTTCCAGGATGACTGTGACCGTGACAATTCAGGATGCTTGTCATTTACACTGTCCACCATGTCTATAATGTATACTGTACAGTATGTTTATCATTTACACTGTTCACTGTAAGATTTAACCTCTTGTGTAATTCATACTCGTCACTGGTTTTAGATTACTGTATTATAGTTTTTTGCCCTTCAGCTGTGTCTCTTCATTCGATCTGTTACTGACGTCACTGGGGCAGCTTTGTGCTGTGTGCTCCAATCGGAAATGAATGGTCATCTGTTGCTGTCTCTTCATAAGGTGATTGATTTCATCACATCATCGTTAATTACAGTTTACATTTAAAACCCTGACACCGAAATAGAATTCTTCAAGTTTACTTCAACAACTTTCAAAGGACTAATTGCTCACCTTTCTCTTTCTCTCTTTCTCTCTCTCTCTCACACTCACACACACACACACACACACACACATGCACCCATGCAACTGATATACACAGTATTCTAGGACAAGTGTGTAACGGAGGGGGGGGTTGCAGATTAATGTGTACATGGTGCAGCATTCATTTCAGAGACAAACGGATGACTGAGAAAGCAACACATGAAACTATTTCTGTATGACAGTACAGCATGTTTATCTCTGATCAGATTAAAGCTGGATTCATGATTTTAAACTCTGAAAGAAACTAATTACAACTGAAAGGGTGAAAAATCAAACATTGCTCAGGTAAGGAGGAATATTTCACAGTTTTGATTTACAGACAGTTGAATCCGTTATTATCCATCAACATGAAAATTACTTTCATTCTTTATTAACCTTTTTAAATTTGTATGTATTCATCAAATTATACTTAAAATGGCACAAAAATATATATTTATTCAGAGTCATGTTGAAGATTTTACCTGTTGGGATGAAACAGATAAATGAAAGACGTTGAGCCCTAATTGTAAAAAGTATAGCATGATCTCCTTTAATATAAGGGAAGGTGGGACTAAAGTAGCTTTGCGTTCCTGTGAACAGTATTTGGCTTTGTGAATTTATCTTTTTATATGTGAGAAAGTTACACACAGTTCAGCGCTCACTGGGATTGATGGCAACCTTTCTGGAGGAAAAGCTGCTTTTCTATTTTGCTGTTCCAGTTTCCCCGAATCTGTGATTTTCTTCAGTGTAAATACGAAAAAAAGATTTCCATGTTCTGGAGATATAAAGGTTCTAGAGAAATAGAGAAATGTTTAAATTCTTAGTTATTTTTTATTTTGTAAAACTGCTTTGTGACCTTGTGAATTGAAGACAAAAGTTCTAGAGTCATACAGGTTCCGAAGATATAAAAGTTCTGGGTTATGCAGGTTCTGGAAGGTGGACAGGATACGTCTGATTATCATTTGTCTGATCAGATGATGTGCAGTAACCTGGCTTTAGGCTTGTTTAGAGGCTGAGGTAAACCAGGCAGTGATCAAGTGGGTGAAATCTCACTAATGAAAGCGTGTCAGACAAATTTAAATACTCCAGAAAATAACTCCTCATGCAGGACCACTGGAAAACCATTACAGTGGGATCTTTCAACTTCAAATTACATGAATTGACATCTTCTCTTAATTGACTAACAATTCCTTTAGACGTACTCTTTGGAATCAAAAGGTATTTGTTAATTTTTATGTATTGCAAATAAAACAACATTTCAAATATATATATATTTTTAAAGCCTCAATTTTGTAGAATTAAAACAATTTTTTTTAGATGCCAACACAAAATAAACCCTGTAATTCTGCATGTACTGTATCTGAGAAAATAAAGCATTGGTTGATATCTCATAGATTTGAGGGATCATTTATTTATATTTTATACATGTATTTTTTTTAATAAAAATATGGTAAAGCTATAAAAAGAAATATTTCTGCATAAAGTGACAGGAATGCTGCGGCATGATCCAAGATGAGGCAACAGCACACAGCCCTGAGGTATGCCAGTGTTAAATGTGAGTGAATTTGCCAAGTTTTGTTTTGTGTGAAAGTTATTGATCCTTGGGGGTCAAACATATACACCAGTGAATAAGTGTAACCCCACAATGACCATATTGTTCACATTCAAGCTGGTTTGCATCCACCTCCAGACCTGTACTAGCTCTGAGATCTGAACATAAGTCTCTGAAAGAACTTCCTTACCGATGCACTCAGAAAATTGCTTCATTAATTAGGAGAGAGAATTCGAAGTTCTTTGGGTATGGGTGGGTGTGAATGAAGTGAAAGTGGATATTTCTGAGTGGTTGGACAGAATGATGATACTTTGGTAAAGGTGAAATTGAGAGAACAAGTGTTTCCATCCAGATCTACATACTTTTAAAGAGCTGTACAAATTTACAGAATTAGAACTTACCAGTTCCAGGATGGGTTCCTGGGCTTTGTTTCTGCTGTACTGTAACAAAGCATAACGCCACAACTTGCACTGATTCGCCTGACTATAAAATAAAGCTGAATCAATTGTATTAGGTCTGTGTCTTTTCTGATCTTATTCTGGTTATGCCTCAGACATTAAGGACACTCGGATGAAGCTTTGATATTTACTGAAAGGTCCACCCAACCAGCTCAAGATTTGCAGACAACTCTGAACATAAAGGTCTTTTGTAAATATAATTCTGGTAAATGTAACCCATTCTGTGGAAGTGAGAGAGAATATCCTGAGTTCTTCAAATAGCTTGCGGGTTCTTGAAAATATTCCTGAAGTTATGCTGACATCCTTTTGAGAGTGGGTTGAATAAGTAGTGTGTGTGTGTGTGTGTGAGAGAGAGAGAGAGAGAAAGAGAGAGTATGAAAGTGAGTAAAAGAGAGAGGAGGGGAGAGTGTGTGTGTCTGAAAGAGTGTGTGTGTGTGAGAGATAGAGAGAGTGAGAGAGAGAGAGAAGGCGTGAGAGAAAGGGAAGGTGAGAGAGTGAGACACAGAGAGAGTGTTAGAGCAAGAGAGCATTATTTATATATATATATATATATATATATATATATATATATATATATAGAGAGAGAGAGAGAGAGAGAGACACACACACACACACAGAGGGAGACAGAGACACACACACACAGAAGGGAAAGAGACGGAGAGGGACAAAGAGACACTTATTGAGAGAAACAGTGAGAGAGAGAGAGAAAAGCAAGAGTGGGGGGGAGTGAGTGATCAGTTTTATTTGATTTCAACATTTGCAAATAATACTCATACATTTAGTGCAATATATCAATCAATTATAATTTATACCGTACAAGAGTTTATAATTTTGGGTTTCTTAGACGCCATAAAAAGCAAAAATTACTTGTATAAAGCTTACACCAATATATTACAAATAAATAAAGAAACTGATATTTGCATTACTGATATAAAATGAGGTATTCAGGTGTAGAAAACAAAATAAAATAAAAAGTATAAAAAAATCAAATAAGACTAGATAAGAACAAGTATAGATAATATATAAAATAAAGATTTGGCAACAACTAGTTATACAAATGTAGAATAACAAATACAATAAAACAAATAAATAAAAATACCCTGAATAAGTGTAGTTGAAATCAAGGATAGGCAATAAAGTTCGGTGAAACTTATTTCCAGTGGGATCTGCACAATTACACACAAACAAAACTACATTGAAAAAGAGCTTATATAAGTCAATAGCTATGGTATAATACAGTCCTGGTAAATACACAGTCACATGATCGTCACTTATTAAGTTATGGAAATAGAAATGAAGACTCGTACTCTATTCTGGCTTTATTATATAAATACTTTTTTTACTGATTTTGTGAAGATATTTAAAGATGGACTTGATTGAACATTCGGAGGCTGTTCCAGTCTTTTATACCCTCTACTGTATTTAAAACATATTTAAAAGTTCATTTTTAATATTTGGAAGATAAAAACCATACATACTATTTCTTGGATTATGACTATCTTCTTCTTCTTCTTCTCTTTTCGGCTTTTTCCCTTTTACTCGGGAGTCGCCACAGTGAATCATCTGATTCGCACGTTTGATTTGGCAGAGGTTTTTAGGTCGGATGCCCTTCCTGTCACAACCCTTTTCAGCGCGGGACAGAAACACGCTGACGACTTTGCAGCTCCTCTTTACGAAAGTCAGCAATGGTTCTTTTACATCAACCTCTCACCATAGACAGTGACAGACATGGCCCGCCTTTGATAACCCAGTTAGCTGCACTGGGGGGACAGTGACAACCCTGTGGGGACTCGAACCCCCAACCTTAGGATCAGCGATCCTGCGCCCTATCCACTGGACTATGACTATAAATATTAACTAGTCTTCTATAATTGTTACATAAATATTTAGATGCGGTATTGTTAAAATGTTTATACATTAGGTTTCATCTTAATTGGGTTTGGTGCTATTTAACATTCGGCCATCCAATGTCTTTTAATTCCTACATGTTATATCCTACATGCATTCCAGGCCCAACTTCAGATATAAACCTGACAGATTTATTTTGTACAATGTGTAACTTAGAGAGAGCAGAGAAAGACAGAAACAGTCTGTGAGAGAGGGGGGGGCAGAGAGAGAGAGAGAGAGAGAGAGAGAGAGAGAGTGTATGTGTGTGAGTGAGAGGCAGACAGAATGAGAAAGAGAGCGGGAGCGAGAGACAGACAGAGAGAGACAGACTGACAGAAAGAGAGAGAGAAAGAGAGTGAGAGAGACAGAATGAGAAAAATGCTGAGTGAAAGAGAGAGAGAGAGAGAGAGAGATAGAGAGAGAGAGAGAGAGACAGAGAGAGAGAGAGAGAGAGACAGAGAGAGTTAGAAAGAGAGAGAGCAGGAGAGAGCGACAGAGAGAGCGAGAGAGAGTGAGACAGTCAGTGAGAGAATGAGTGTGAGAGAGAAGGAGGGGGAGAGAGAGAGAGATGGAGAGAAAGAAAGGGAGAGAATTGGGGGAGAGACAGGAGGGGGGCAAGTAAGAGAGCATGACTCATACAGAAACATAGTGTGGAAAAAATAGAGAAACAGTGAGAGTGAGAGTGAGTTTGAGAGTGTGTGTGTGTGTGTGTGTGTGTGTGTGTGTGTGTGTGCACGAGAGAAAGGGGGACAGAGAGAGAGAAAGAGAGGGTAGAGAGAGAGAGAGAGTGTGTGTGTGTGTGTGTGTGTGTGTGTGTGTGTGTGTGTGTGTGTGTGTGTGTGGCGTGTGTGAGAGAGAGGGGGAGAGAGAGAGAGAGAGAGAGAGTGTGTGTGTGTGTGTGTGTGTGTGTGTGTGTGTGTGTGTGTGTGTGTGTGTGAAAAGGAGAGAGAGA
The DNA here is from genome assembly GCA_024760905.1 of Plotosus lineatus. Taxonomy (NCBI): domain Eukaryota; kingdom Metazoa; phylum Chordata; class Actinopteri; order Siluriformes; family Plotosidae; genus Plotosus; species Plotosus lineatus. The sequence continues at coordinate 73,071,747 of CM045731.1, forward strand.
GAGAGAGTGTGAGAGAGGGGGGTGAGAAACAGAGAGAGAGACAGACAGACAGACAGAGAGAGGGGGAGAAAGAGTGAGAGGGACAGAGAGAGTGAGAAAGATGGTGAGTGACAGAGGGACAGAGAGAGTGTTAGAGACAGAAGCCAACAGAGAGAGAGAGAGAGAGAGAGAGAGAGAGAGCGAGAGAGAGACAACTGTTGTCAGTCCTAATTATCGTTGCACCCTGTCCACTCCCCCCTCTGTGCTTTAACAGCCCGAGCGGTCGATCTGAGCTCCAGTTCAAGGTCACATTAGTGCACCAGAGCAAAGAGTTGGCATTCACGCCTGAAACTCTAATGGTTGTGTCTCGATACACTCTTTGCACACTCTAGCCGCTGACTGTGCTATGCACTTTCAGTACCTCAGTGACACTAATGAGACATCAAAGCGTTATAGCTTCATTTTAAATGTACCATATGCCGAAATTCTTCAGTGACCTACTGCATTTTCCACCCGTTTTCCTTCAGGTGTAAATTGTGTGGATGTCGTTGCAATAAATTGAATGTGTACTTACATTTGCATGGGGCTGGTGGTGGAATGGTTAGGGCGTCGGGCTCATGATTGAGAGGTTGAGAGTTTGAATCCCTGTTAGACCCTCTTCCACTGTACTGAGACCCCTGAGAAAGGCCTTCACCAGAACAGTACCTCTGTCCACCCAGCAGTAGCATTCCATCCAGGACGAGTTGAACTACGAGTCGCTTTATGCCACAGAAACCCGGGAGAAGCTCTGTCCTGAGGAGCCAGTAGGCTCAGGGCTAAAAACCAAACAGGCTTACCAATTTTATAATTTATATAAAAAAAACTGGTCAGTTTTATTTGCGATTTGTTAAAAGAGATCATGAAAAATTTTAAATATTTACGTGTTCATACATGTTTAAAAGAAATGAAGAATTTTCCTGTGAAGTACTTTGGTCACATGACTGTATGTGCATGTAAATCCCATAGAATACAATTCTATAATTCTGTTTCAATCACAATTCCACAAAAGCCGTAATGGAATCCACACAAAGATAGCACACAATTTTTTTGATACTTTAACTTTTATAGTCTGACCTGCCTTGGGATAGTCATTAGACCAGGGGTCACCAACCCTTTTGAAACTGAGAGCTACTTCTTGGGTACCAATTAATACGAAGGGATACCAGGTCGATACACACCTCTGAAATTACAATTTTGCTCAACTTACCTTTAATTATATGTTATTATTAATAATTAATAATATTCATCTATGTGAAGATCTTGATTTGATATAAAAATATATTTAAAAAAATTACACGCAGCTCAATGGAGAGTGGCGCCATGGCGCCGTGGGCCTGTCCTAAAAATAGCAGTGAAGAAGTCCGTGGGCAACTTATATTGTCCTTGCGGGCTACCTGGTGCCCACGGGCACCACGTTGGTGATCCCTGCATTAGACGACGAGATTAGGAGACAGTTTAATATGTCATAGTGATTCTGAATACAGAGTTTAGGAGTGCAGTGTTGAGTTCTGCACCTTTACACGATCCTGTCTCTCATTTCTCTTCGACAGAACAAGCCAGCAGAGGCTTAGTGGTTAAGGTGATGGGTTACTAATCTGAGGGTCAGCACTTCAGTCCCCTCTATCACCACTGTTGAGAATTGAGAGGGGCCCTGAACCCTCACTTGCTCAATTGTATAAAAAAACGATAATCCTAAGTCTCTCTGGATAAGAGTGTCTGCAAAATGCTATAAATGTAACAGAAAGTTGGAAATCTGGCTCATATTTGGCCAGAACCTTGCATGAAACATGACTGTATAATTGAGCGATAAATGGAGGTAGCTGTGTCCGATGGTACCATTAGTGTTCCTGATACATTTAGATTATCTTCAGTCATATACTGGTTTACTGGCTTATAAGTTTCTCTCCGAAATAACCTGATAACAATGGAACTCTTATTTCATACACATTTCCTATTCCCAGTTTCATTAACATCTTTATCACAATTAAACATCACGTTTAAACATCTGAACGACAAATTTTGCTCCAGACTCACTGGTATATTATTAATTTTATGTTATACTAATGCTAATGGCCTTGTCCCCTGGATGTCTGGCTCCTGGATGTTCCACACACAATTATATAATACACAACCAAGAAAATAAGGCTGAACTCCTCAGCCAAAGCCTTGATCACAAAATACGAGGTGACATTTAAAGTGCTGCAACAGGGTGACATAGTGGTTAGCATGTCCACCTCATAGCAAGAATGCCTGGGTTCGATTCCCGACTCGGTCGTTTCTGTGTGGAGTTTGCATGTGGATTTCCTCCAGGTGCTCCAGTTTCCTCCTTCTTTCTTCTTCTTTTCCTTTCAGCTGTTCCCTTCAGGGGTCACCACAGCAAATCATCTGCCTCCATCTCACCCTGTCCTCTGCATCTTCTTCTCTTACTCCAACTGCCTTCATGTCCTCCTTCATCATCATCATCATCATCATCATCTTCTTCCGCTTAGTCCAGGGTCGGGTCGCGGGGGCAGCAACCTTAGCAAAAAGGTCCAGACATCCCTCTCCCGAGCTACTTCCTCCAACTCTCCCGGGGGGACACCGAGGCGGTCCCAGACAAGCCGAGAGACATAGTCCCTCCAGCGTGTTCTAGGTCGACCCCGGGGTCTCTTCCCGGTTGGACATGCCCGAAACACCACACCAGGGAGGCGTCCGGGGGGCATTCTGACCAGATGCCCGAGCCACCTCAACTGGCCCCTCTCAATGCGGAGGAGCAGCGGACCTACTCCGAGCTCTCCCCGGATGGCGGAGCTTCTCACCCTATCTCTAAGGGAGAACCCCGCCACCCGGCGAAGAAAGCTCATTTCAGCCGCTTGTATCCGTGATCTTGTTCTTTCGGTCATTACCCAAAGCTCGTGACCATAGGTGAGGGTTGGAACGTAGATCGACTGGTAAATTGAGAGCTTCGCCTTGCGGCTCAGCTCCTTTTTCACCACGACGGACCGGTACAGGCACCGCTTAACAGCAGAGGCTGCAGCGATCCGTCTGTCGATCTCTCGCTCCATCCTTCCCTCACTCGTAAACAAGACCCCAAGATACTTAAACTCCTCCACTTGGGGCAGGACCTCATTCCCGACCCGGAGGGTGCATTCCACCATTGTCCGACTGAGAACCATGGCCTCGGACTTGGATGTAGTGATCTTCATCCCGGCTGCTTCGCACTCAGCCGCGAATCGCTCCAATGAGAGCTGGAGGGCCCGACTTGATGAAGCCAAAAGGACAACATCATCCGCAAAAAGCAGAGACGATATCCGATGGCCACCAAACCAGAACCCCTCATCGCCTCGACTGCGCCTAGAAATTCTGTCCATAAAAATTATGAACAGAATCGGTGACAAAGGACAGCCTTGGCGGACTCCCACTCCAACTGGAAATGAATCCGACGGGAAACGAATGTCCTCCTTCACCACATCCATAAATCTTCTCTTTGGTCTTCCTCTGGGCCTTCTGCCTGGTAGTTCCAACCTCAGCATCCTACTACCAATATACTCACTATCCCTCCTCTGTACATGTTCAAACCATCTCAATCTAGCCTCTCCGACTTTGTCTCCAAAACATATTACATGGGCTGTCCCTCTGATGTACTCCTTTATGATCCTATCCATCCTTGTTACTCCCAGAGAGAACCTCAACATTTTCGTCTCTGCTACCTCCAACTCCGCCTCCTGTCTTTTCCTCAGTGCCATTGTTTCTAAACCATACAACATCGCTGGCCTCACCTCCGTCTTGTACACTTTTCCTTTCATTCTTTCTGTAACTCCTATCGCACATCACATCAGACGCTTTTATCCAACAATTCCAACCTGCCTGCACACGCTTCTTCACCTCTTTTCCACACTCTCCATTGCTCTGGATTGTTGAGCCTAAGTAGTTAAAATCCTCCACCTTCCTTATCTCTGCTCCCTGTAACATCACCGTTCCTCCTGAGTCCTTCTCATTCACACACATGTATTGTGATTTACTGAGGCTAACCTTCATTCCTCTCCTTTCCAGGGCATGTCTCCACCTCTCTAGATTTTCCTCCACTTGTTCTCTGCTCTCACTACAGATCACAATGTCATCTGCACACATCATAGTCCATGGGGAATCTTGTCCAACCTCGTCTGTCAACCTCTCCATCACCATAGCAAACAAGAAGGGGCTCAGAGCTGACCCTTGATGTAATCCCACCTCCACCTTAAACTTGTCTGTCACACCTACAGCACACCTCACCACTGTCGAACATTTCTTATACATGTCCTGTACCACTCTAACATACTTCTCTGCCACTCCAGACTTCCTCATGCAATACCACAGTTCTTCTCTTGGCACCCTGTCATATGCTTTCTCCAGATCCACAAAAGCACAATGCAGCTCCCTCTGACCTTCTCTGTACTTCTCTATTAACAGCCTCAAAACAAACACTGCATCTGTGGTGCTCTTTCTTGGCATAAAACCAAACTGTTGTTCACAAATGCTGACCTCTGCCCTTTGTCGAGCTTCCACTATTCTTTCCCATAACTTCATCGTATGGCTCATTAACTTTATCCCTCTCGAGTTGCCAGAACTCTGCACGTCTCCCTTGTTCTTAAAAATGGGCACCAGCACACTTCTCCTCCATTCCTCCGGCATCT
>CM045731.1:73083916-73093916 GCA_024760905.1 Plotosus lineatus
GGCCACAGCTCGCCCGGGAGTGCCATAACTAGTGCAGGTGGCTACAACATGGAGATCAGCCACAATGGGAAAATCTCGACAAGGGGGCGTGGCCATGTGCGGAGCCGTTTTGTGAGAAAAAATGGTCAATGTAATGTTGTCTTCTCCAACATGGAGGACAAACCTCAGCGCTACCTAGCTGATATATTCACAACCTGCGTGGACATCCGCTGGCGCTACCTGCTGATGATCTTCTGCACAACATTTCTTGTGTCATGGCTGATTTTTGGATTAATTTTCTATAGTGTGGCCCTTGCACATGGGGATTTCAACACTGATCATCATGGGAGGGGGCAAACAGGGACAAGAGCACCAGAGGAGGGACAACAGAAATGGAAGCCATGTTTGCTCAATGTTGAAGGCTTTCTTGGTGCCTTTCTGTTTTCAATCGAGACTCAAACTACGATTGGATATGGTTGGCGCTGCGTCACTGAGGAGTGTCCAGTTGCTGTAGCAACAGTGGTGGTCCAGTCAATTTTGGGATGCATCATCGATTCTTTCATGATCGGCACCATCATGGCCAAGATGGCAAGACCCAAGAAGCGAAACCAGACACTGCTTTTTTCCCAAAATGCTGTTATAGCAGTGCGGGATGGGAAGCTGTGCCTCATGTGGCGTGTTGGAAATCTTCGTAAAAGCCACATTGTGGAAGCTCACGTTCGAGCACAGCTGATTAAACCGAGAGTAACAGAAGAAGGCGAGTTCATCCCGCTGGAGCAGACGGACCTGAATGTAGGTTATGATGAAGGAACTGACCGACTTTTCCTCGTCTCACCTCTTGTCATCGTTCACGAAATTGATGAAGACTCTCCGCTTTGGGCCATGAGTCGTTCTGACCTGGAAAACGATGTCTTTGAGATTGTTGTGATCCTTGAAGGAATGGTAGAAGCCACTGCTATGACCACACAAGCACGAAGCTCATACCTTTCTCATGAGATCCTTTGGGGTCATCGATTTGAGCCAGTTGCATATGAAGATCATGATCGCTACCAAGTAGACTACTCCCGCTTCCACAAAACCTACGAAGTTCCCTCAACTCCTTCGTGCAGCGCCAGGGAGCTCAGTGAGTTAGCCTCTCATCAATCATCCAGAACGTCGTCACAATCGGGGACACCGAAGAGTCGCAGAACCCATTTTCTACGACCACCCTGCTCACCCAGTACATTCTGTTATGAGAATGAAGTGGCTCTGTACTCTGGTGAAGATGAGGATGAGGAAAGATTAAATAAAAACACAGAGGAGGAAGGTCTAACTACACTCGAATCAGAGCCAATGGTACTGACTGCGCCTGGCATTCCATCAGAATTCCAGAAAATGTTCCAGGATACTTCAACAGTAACCTCTGGAAGCAATGTCCTCTGTGTGCTGGACATGGACAATCAGATGGAGTTTGATATTCTTCAGGCGTCTATTCCTCTCGATCCTCTGACCTACAAGAGTGAATCTGAGATCTGACACTACGGCACTGCAGGTGATCGGAGGTATTTCTCAACATCCCAGGATTTCACACTCTGTCCTTGTTCTAGAGCAATGAAGTGGAATAAAGATAATGATGAAGGAGAGAAGGGGTTATGCTGTTGGCATTTTTGCACATATTTTACGACATTTGAGTTTGTCAGTAAACTGTATATCGAGACATTTTTCCTGCTTGTATTTGTTTATTTGCTTGCATTGAAACACATGAGATTCTTGCTGAAGAAAAAAAAAACAACAAAAACACTGCTTTTATCTTTATTGTTACTGAAGTGCTGTGTGAGGACGAATCACAATCAAAAACATGAGGTTATAGACTCTGAAATAGACTCTGATGCAAATTAATTTCAGTCCGTTATCCCAACATTAAGATGCACATTTTCCTCCGGGATCAATAAAGTGTTCTGATTCTGATAATAAAACTGACTAAATAAACATAAACAAACAAAAAAGCGGAATTTCACCAGGACAAAATAAAAACCGAGAAACAACATTTAACAACAAGTTTATTTTATGAGCTATTTGATCTCATCAAAGACAGAATAGTTTGGTGTTATCCCTGACTGGACTGTCATGACCATCCACATGTGCCACATACAATTATTTTCAAACTGTAACATAATGTTGAAATAAAATATATTTCCAGAACTTTTTTTATAATATCTTTCCATTATTTCCAGTCAGAGTTCATTTGAGCACAATCTGCTGCCTTCGTTCAGTTTACTATTAACTATTTATTATCATAACAAGTATCATAACAACACATTAATTTACACAAGAAAAAATATAATGTAAAACATAGAAAGCTTTCGAGCAGTGAGCTGGCCGAGAAAACAGACTAAAACCACAGACATAAGCACATGTCCGGTGCTCCTCAGCATAGTGTGTGTGTTCTGTATTCTGAACTTTCTGAAAGTAGCTGCCATCTTATCAGAGACTGGATACGCTTCACAAATAGGCTTGATACATAGAAAAAGCTGCAGCCGCGAGACACTGCTTTGTTTCGAGTTTTATTTTCACTTGTGTTATATGTGCTGCTAAAACACCACAAAACAAGAAAAATTCAACAAAATTAGAATATATTCAGTAGATACAATACTCAGAAGGGAAATGTTATTCATTGCGCTTTAGAGAGACTATCTCACTTGTTCAGGGAAGCTGACACACAATATTTTACCCCCATTGAACTGGAATGGAGGATTTTAGTCCGTGGGAATATGGCACCGCCAATGACACGTTATGCGAGGGTCTTCCCCAGTCTTGTGTTTATGTCTATGGCGAAAATCACTGAGCCAGCAACAATCATTATTGTAAACAGGATCAACATGATGTACAATAATAGTTAAATCCATCCTTAAGTCCAAATTAGAATTATTCCATCAGGCGTAATGTTAAACTACAGGCTAAAAACTAACTACACGAATGTTATAGATTTTGTAATCGCTACAGCCATAGGAAAATAAACGACATCTCATCAAATGTTGCTAAGTTTTTCCCTGAGATATTTAAATGAGTATATTTTTCTGTCTTTAATGCAATCAGATGAAGGTGGTATACATTTAATTAAACACAAGAAAAAAAAATCAGCTTTTTAATCATTTATTTAACAAGAACATCAATCAATGTAAGGATTGTGTAAAAAGTAAATACACCCTTGACGTCACAAGCGAGTATTTTCCACTTCATCATGAATTATTTCTTGTGGGTGCAGTGTGTAATTGCCCCCCAGTTGCTCACATTTCCTTCAGCTTTGTGATATTTCAGGGTTTTCTTGGATCTTCTTTCCTTTTTGAATTATAATGGGGTTAAAAATCTGTTTTTTTTTGTTTTTTTACTAAAACATTCAAGGAACCCCTTTCCTCTTTTAGAGACCCTCCTTGGTGGATTTGTGATTGTGTTTAGGGTTGTAATCTTTTAAAGATCCTCCTCTGATTCAATTTTGTCTTTCAGACAGATGGCCCACACATTATTTTGAAGCACTCTCTGATATGATGCAGAATTCAGAGTTGATTCAATGACTGTAAGTTGTCTGGTTCCTGAGACAGTGAAACCAGTCCATACCATAACATTTACACCACCATGTTCACACTGGGTATGTGGGCAGTGGTGGTCTAGTGGTATAGGGCGCTGGATCGCTGATCCAAAGGTTGGGGGTTCGAGTCCCACTCTCCACAAGGTTGTCACTGTCCCCCCTCCCCCCCAGTGCAGCTAACTGGGTTATCAAAGGCGGGCCATGTCTGTCACTGTCTATGGTGAGAGGTTGATGTAAAAGAAGCATTGCTGACTTTCGTAAAGAGGAGCTGCAAAGTCGTCAGCGTGTTTCTGTCCCTTGCTAAAGGGTTGTGACAGGAAGGCCATCCGACGTAAAAACCTCTGCCAAATCAAAAGTGCGAATCAGAAGATTCGCCGTGGCGACTCCCGAGAAAGGGAAAAAGCCGAAAGGGAAGACAGACAGACAGTTCACACTGGGTCTGAGATTCACATGGGCCCTGTGACTGTGGATAAACAACTCTATTCCTCTATCCAGTGCACAATATTCCAAAAGTCCTGGTTTTCCTTTACGTTTAATGACATGCGTCCCATAGATCCAGTTTTTCCAATATTTTTCTGATTGTAAACAGATGCACTTTCAAAACAGCAGTTGAAAGAGTGATCTGCAGATCCTGTGATGAAGATTAGAAGATTCTTGGAACACTGTTTTCATGTCAAATGGTCTTCACACTGGCTGATTTTGCTGTGATGGCCAGTCTAGACAACCTGGTAATTGTTTGAAATCTGTGGACTGTCTCATGGAATTATTTACTTCAAATAATTTACAGAACTTTTGAAAATCTTTTGTTCATGGACATCCAAAAACTTTTCTCTGAAATTTTTAGAGAACTCTTTAGATCCTTGCATGATGTCACCACACCCTTCAGTTGTTAAGTGAACACCAGACTGGTGTGATCAGGTTTAAATAATACAGGTTCCTCCTGCCAGAGGTTCTCATCCATGGCACTTATTCTGAAAGCGTGATTGAAGAGTATACTTACTTTTCCCATGTGACCGATCTGCTTGATGTTTATTTAAATTATTAAATGATTTTTTAAAATTTAGTTTTATGTGGCATTTGTTGAAGTATATCACCTTTATCTCTGGCAATGTGTTAGTTTGATCAAATACGTTAAAGAAATGAACATTTTCATGGACTCTATCTTTTTCACATGACTGTATAAATCTTATGTTATATAAAGCTCAAAGAAATTATAGAATCATGTAAGTGAAACGAAGAGAATATATGAAGTTTTATGCATCAACTCTTACACAGGAAAAAGACAAAAAATGTAAAGCTAACCTGTGTTTAACACTCCTGCATCATGAACGTTTTATTTTTCCAGTAATTACATTATTGGCCACCAAACAAATATTTAGAGCAGGATGAAGTTTACGGTCCACATGCACTTTGAACAAGAACAAACCAGACACTTTTCTTCAACCATTCCAACCTGTCTGCACACTCTTCTTCACCTCTTTTCCACACTCTCCACTGCTCTGGATTGTTGAGCCTAAGTACTTGAAATCCTCCATCTTCCTTATCTCTGCTCCCTGTAACATCACCGTTCCTCTTGGCTCCTTGTTGCTCACACACATGTATTCTGTCTTACTGAGCCTAACCTTCGTTCCTCTCCTTTCCAGGGCATACCTCCACCTCTCTAGATTTTCCTGCACTTGTTCTCTGCTCTCACTATAAATCACAGTGTCATCTGCAAACATCATAGTCCATGGGGAATCTTGTCTCACCTCATCTGTCAGCCTGTCCATCACCATAGCGAACAAGAAAGGGCTCAGAGCTGACCCTTGATGCAATCCCACCTCCACCTTGAACTCTTCTGTCACACTAACAGCACACCTCACCACTGTCTTACATCTCTCATACATGTCCTGCACCACTCTAACATACTTCTCTGCCACTCCAGACTTCCTCATACAATACTACAGTTCCTCTCTCAGCACCCTGTCATATGCTTTCTCCAGATCCACAATCTAGCCTCTCTGACTTTGTTTCCAAAACATCCCGAGTGTGTGTTTTAGGGTTAGGGTTAGGGTGATGGTTCTCAGTCGGACAATGGTGGAATGTACCCTTCGGGTCGGGAATGAGGTCCTGCCCCAAGTGGAGGAGTTTTAAGTATCTTGGGGTCTTGTTTATGAGTGAGGGAAGGATGGAGCGAGAGATCGACAGACGGATTGCTGCAGCCTCTGCTGTTAAGCAGTGCCTGTACCGGTCCGTCGTGGTGAAGAAGGAGCTGAGCCGCAAAGCGAAGCTCTCAATTTACCAGTCGATCTACGTTCCGACCCTCAGCTATGGTCACGAGCTTTGGGTAATGACCGAAAGAACAAGATCACGGATACAAGCGGCTGAAATGAGCTTCCGTCGCCGGGTGGCGGGATTCTCCCTTAGAGATAAGGTGAGAAGCTCCACCATCCGGGGAGAGCTCGGAGTAGATCCACTGGTCCTCCGCATTGAGAGGGGCCAGTTGAGGTGGCTCAGGTATCTGGTCAGAATGCCCCCCGGACGCCTCCCTGGTGTGGTGTTTCGGGCATGTCCAACCGGGAAGAGACCCCGGGGTCGACCTAGAACACGCTGGAGGGACTATGTCTCTCGGCTTGTCTGGGACCGCCTCAGTGTCCCCCCGGGAGAGTTGGAGGAAGTGGCTCGGGAGAGGGACGTCTAGACCTCTTTGCTTAGGTTGCTGCCCCTGCGACCCGACCCTGGACTAAGCGGAAGATGATGATGAAGATGATGATGATGATGATGATGATGATGATGTATTTGTACAGTATAGTGTTTTTAACAATTGACACAGTTCCAAAGCAGCTTTATCTAGTAAAAGTAGGGTCTTACAAATTATAAAAGAATTCAAACATTTCTTATAACCCTACATCCCAATAAAACCCATTAGATGAAAGGAAGAAACTTTGCGAAGGACCAGGTCCAAAAGGGAAACCCATCCTTATTTGGCTCAACCATGAAGATACAAATCATATACAAGAAATTCATTTCAGTCCACAATGTAGTCCAGTTGGTTCTACCACAACTGTCTGTCTGTCTTTCGGCTTTTTTCCCTTTTACTCGGGAGTCGCCACAGCGAATCATTTGATTCGCACGTTTTGATTTTGGCAGAGGTTTTTACGTCGGATGCCCTTCCTGTCACAACCCTTTTTAGCAAGGGACAGAAACACGCTGACGACTTTGCAGCCTACTCTTTACGAATGTCAGCAATGGTTCTTTTACATGCCTCTCACCATAGACAGTGACAGACATGGCCCGCCTTTGATAACCCAGTTAGCTGCACTGGGGGGGACAGTGACAACCTTGTGGAGAGTGGGACTCGAACCCCCAACCTTTGGATCAGCGATCCAGCGCCCTATACCACTAGACCACCACTGCCCTCACTGTAAGTCCTAAATAATTGTGGGGAACAGAGATAATATCACGAGCAGTGAAAGTCATGTTCACAATCTGTTAGTGGGTGAGCATGTAGAGTGAGGGAGCGACAGCATCCTGACATCCCAGTTTACCAGAACTCTTTGTCTGAGACCCCAGATCTGTTCCTTCAGCCAATAAAAGGCTATTAACAAAATGCTCCTCTAAGCAAGCAAGTTTTCAGCTTCGTATTAAAAACAGAGACTGTGTCCGAGTCACGAACATTAACGGGAAGGCTATTCCATAACTGTGGGGCTTTGTAAGAGAAGCGCCGCCCTATGCAGTAGTCTTCATTATTCGAGGTGTCACTAAGTAGGTTCCAGGACATTTGCTGACAAGACAAATGCTCACAGGACAAATGCTCATCACAAGCTCAATGAAAAAACAGACATTTGTTCACAACACAAAAAGTCTTGTTCAATTTTAACCCTAAGTTTAACCCTAACCCTAAACCCTAATCCTAACCCTAAACCCTAATCCTAACCCAAAGCCCTAACCCCAACCCTAAACCCCAACCCTAAACCCTAACCCTAACCTTAATGTATAATGAGTAAATTTAGCATTATGCATTTATAAAAATAAAGAATTTGCATAACACATTGTGACCTTTTTGTATTATGCATTTATTAGAACAAAGAAAAAAGATGTTGTGAGCAAACGTCTGTATTTCATTAAGGTTGTGAGCATTTGTCCTGTGAGCAAATGTCCGCGCACCCACTAAGCATCCTGCACCTTTTGATATAAGGGGGTGTGTTGGATCATAAACAACAACAAGTTTATGCTCTGAGACCATTAAGTGCTATATAGGTTAAAAGTAGTATTTTATATTCAATTCGAGATGGAACTGGGAGCCAGTGCAGTGTGAATATGATCGGGGTGATATGCTCGTGTCCTTTACTCGTGTCTTTGTGGTTCTCGTAAGGCCTCTCGCTGCTACATTCCAGACTAACTGGAGCTGGTTTATATTCCTATGAGAACATTCAGACAATATTGCAGTAATGCACTACAATAATATAATCTGGAAATAACAAAGGCATGAAGAAGTTTTTATGCATCATGCAGTGACATCACATAGCTTATTTTATTCCTGTCAAAGAAAACTAGAGAACCCAGAGAAAATCCACACAAGCATGTGGGGAGAACATGGTGACTCCATACAGAAACTCCCTCCCCAAGATCGAGAATCAAACCCATCACCTTCTTGCTCTGAGGTACATATGAATAGTGCTATACCGCAGTGCCATCCCTGATCTGTGTTTTGTGTTTGATGCTACTGTATGTACTGTATGTACTGTATGTACTGTATGTACTGTTTGATGCTTTGGGAGACGAGACAATCCAGTCACACAATGAAATTATATCAGGGAGAGAAAAAATAATCTGCGCTTTTCTTTTTCAACCACTAGATGACTCTGCTGGCATATTAGTCTCTCTCTCTCTCTCTCTCTCTCTCTCACACACACACACACACACACACACACACACACACACACACACACACACACACACACACTCAGGCTGTTCGATGAGTGTGTTGTGGCCAGTGCGATGCTCTGTGTTGTTTCATGCTTGGACAGCAGGCTGAGGGTCGCAGACACAAACGGACAGAATGAAGTGAACCGCGAGGCCGGTACTGTTGTAGGGATGGAATTATATTCTCTGGTGGTGTTTCTAGGATGATGTCCATGGTGGACTCTGCCCTCGCCCAGAGTTGCTTGAGAAGGGCACCAGCCTCCCCACAACCATAAATAGGACTAAGCAGTTTGGAAAATGAATATATATATATATATATATATATATATATATATATATATATATATATATATATATCCTGATGAGATTCTGATTGATTCTAATCACTCACTCACACACACACACACACACACACACACACATACATTTCAGACAGTTTTATTTGTACAGCGCTTTTTATAGCAGTTTCCTCCGCTATCAACAAAGTATTCTAATTCTGACTCATTATTATTGTCGGAAAGCAGCTGTACATAAAAACACATTTACTTAAGCTACTAAATTTTAGAATTACAATTCAAAGTTATGATTATAAATATTTCTTGATAAACACTACACATCCCTAACGAAGAAGCCTGCGGTGAAGATGGAAGGAAAAAACTTCCTCAGACGACACGAGGAGGAAACCAGGGCAGCCAGGCCTCATTCGAGTGAAACCAAAAATACAAACCCCGCAACATTAACTCGATTACACGTTTGGTTATATTTTACTCTCATGGGAATAGTCCTCAATCATTTCAGTAAAAGACCATATCACCAACAGTGAAATGTCATCTCTCTCTCTCTCTCTCTCTCTCTGCACACACATACATTACTACTACTATTAATAATAATAATATCATCATCATTAGTATTAGTATTATTAGTACGTATCTGCAATGGTCAGGTGAGCTGTATAGTACCCCACCCTCACCCAGCGAACTGGAGGGACATCAGTGACAACCTGGTGACTATGGGGCTTGACTCCCGACCTTCATTCATTCATTCATTCATTTTCTGAACCGCTTCATTATAATTAGGGTCGCAGGGGGGCTGGTACCCATCTCAGACGATTCTAGGTGAGAGCAGACTACACCCTGGACAGGTGGGGTTGACAGTGGGGCTTGAACAGCCACCCTTAGGATCGATAATCCAGCACCTTACGACCCGACGTTGGGATCGGTAATCCAACACCATATCATCAGGCCACTACTGCCCCCTTGTTGTTGTTGTTGGCTTCATTCTTCTTCTTCTTCTTTCTTTCTTTCATCATCATCATTATTATTAATATTATTATTATTATTATTGTTGTTGTTGTTTTTGTTGTTGTTGTTGTTGTTGTTGTTGTGTTGTTTTGTGCAGTGGAATCTCAGCATGACACCCTCCTTTAAAAGCAGTTCCTGTGATGTAATGATTTAATTCAATTGTGGCTCTTAATCAGGTTAGAAATTCCCTCCATAATGAGCTACTTCCCCTCCATCCTTCTTTTTTTCCTTTTCCATCATTCCACTACTT
>CM045731.1:73098916-73103916 GCA_024760905.1 Plotosus lineatus
AAGTCTTCCTCAGATACACTTCCGGTTAAGCCCCTCCCCCTTCCTTCAGTTTTAGTGTTTCTTTATCAGCCATGACAAATATTAACCTTTAATCGCATTGACAAGGATTTCATTTATTCATTCATTCATTTTCTGACCCACTTCATCCTAATTTAGGTTCCGGGGAGGTTGGCACCCATCTCAGCCGACTCTGGGCGAGGGCAGAGTACAACCTGGCCAAATCGCCAGGCCATGGCAGGGCAGAAACATGCTGAGGGCTCTGCAGTTCCTCTTTAAAGTCAGCAATGGCTCCAAAGCTTTTATACAGATAAAAATAAACAGGAAAATAAAGACAGAAATAAACACTATAAGATATTCCAACAACAACAACAACAATAATAATAATAATAATAATAATAATAATAATAATAATAAAGTGAGACAGATAAACTTTGGGTTGAATTTTAGTTCCAGTGTGATCTAATACGCATCAGAGAAGTTTAGGGCTGTAAAATGTTCACATGTTGGTTTTTTTCTGCTCTTCTGTTCATTGTGTGGAAAGTTTTACAGAATAATTATAATTTATGATGTAGAACAACGTGACCCGGGAACTGTCTCACTCTCAGTCACATGCAGCCTGAGGCGGGAGTTTGCCACTATGAGAAAGGACATTACACTTAGAGAGAGAGAGAGAGGCAAGAAGCAAAACACGAGAGAAGACAGTGGGAGAAAAAGACAGGTAGCGAATCTGGAAGAGATAAAAACAGACAGGGCGAGATACATAGGGAGGAACAGGGGGAGACAACGACAAGTGTAGAAGAGATATAAGGATACAGAGATAGGGAACAGAAATGGAGAGAGACATGATATAGATAGAAGAGAGCGAGAGAGAGAGAGCGAGAGAGAGAGAGAGAGAGAGAGAGAGAGAGAGAGAGAGCGAGAAAGGCAGTTGGAGTAAGATGGGAAGCGAGTGAGATGGGAAAGACATACAGAAAAAGTGATGAGAAGATAAATACGGAGATGGAACGGGAGAACGAAAGAGACAGAGGAAAGAGATGATGATGAGACAGGGAGGGATAGTGAGACAGACAGGAAGAGAGAGGTAGGGAGTAAAGACAGAAAGACAAAGAAGGAGTATAGAGGGAAACAGAGTAACAGAGAGGGAGAGACAAACATACAGATAGATGGAGAAAAAGAGAGAGTGAAAGAAGGTCAGACATAAAGGAATGAAGGATTAGAGCGACAGACAGCAAAAGAGAGAAACACAGAGAGAGAAACAGAGGGTTACAGGTCATAAATCTATTACAAGACTAATACAGACACAATATTCGACCCTGCACACACCGTACATGATGCTGTACACGCCACACATATGTTCCCGTACATATCCCATATACATGACTCTGTACACGCCCTTTATACATTCCTGTACACGCCCTATACATGATCTTATACATCTCCTACATTCCCGAACATGCCCTGTATGTGCTCCTGTACACACTCCATATATGTTCCTGTACACACCTTGTATACGTTTATGTACATGCATTGCATATACACACGCCCCGTATACACATTCCTGTAAACATCTTATACATGCTCCTCTACACGCCCTGCATACACTGCTGTCTACCCCCTCTATACATTCCTGAATTGACCCAGTATATGTTCCTGCACACGCCCTGCATAGGCTCCTGTACATGCCTTCTATACATTCCTGTACCGACGCCCTGTGTACGTTCCTGTACGTGCTCTGTATTCACTCCTGTACATCCCTTGTATACGTTCCTGTGCATGCTTCTTGTATACATTCCTTTATACACCCTCTATACGTTCCTGTACACGCCCTGCATATGTCCTTGAATACTCCCTGTATATGCTTCTGTACACATCTCATCAACATTCCTGTACAGACCTTATACACGCTCCTCTACACTCCCTGTGTATTAAACTGTAGCGTTCCTGTACGTGAACCTGTGCACACCCTGTATATACTGCAGCACACGTTCCATGTATAACCCAGTACATATTCAGTGATCACCTTGCCTAATGCAGATTTGCAATTTATCACCGAATATGACTTTCATCAGTCATCTACAGTCCACGTTTGCTTTTCCGTAGCCCATTGTAACCTTGTTCTTGATGATGGCTTGCGTTTAGCTTTCTGTATGTACAATCCCATTTCCCTTAGGCGGTTTCTTACAGTTCGGTCATAGACGTCAACTCCAGTTTCCTCCCATTTGTTCCTCATTTGTTTTGCTGAACATTTTCTGTTTTCAAGACGTACTGCTCTATGTTTTCTGTCTTGACCCTTTGATGTCTTCCTTGGTCTATCAGTATGCTTGCCTTTAACAACCTTCCCATGTTGTTTGTACCTGGTCCAGATTTTAGACTTCGCTGACTGTGAACAACCAACATCTTTTGCAAAACTGCGAGATGATTTACCTTCTTTAAGAAGTGCGATAATCCTCTCCTTTGTTTCAATTGACATCTCTTTTGTTGGAGCCACGATTCATGTCAGTCCACTTGGTGCCACAGCTCTCCGAGGTGTGACTGAGAGATATGAGAGATTTCCTTTCGGCTTTTCCCCTTTTTTTCAGGGGTCGCCACAGCGACTGATTCGCATGTTTGATTTGGCAGAGGTTTTTACGTCGGATGCCCTTCTTGACACAACCCTTTAACAAGGGACAGAAACACACTGACAACTTTGCAGCTTACGAAAGTCAGCAATGGTTCTTTTACATGAACCTCTCACCATAGACAGTGATGGACATGGCCTGCCTTTGATAGCCCAGTTAGCTCCACCTGGGGGGGGGGGTGGGGGGGGGAGAGACAGTGACAACCTTGTGGAGAGTGGGACTCGAACCCCCAACCTTAGGATCAACGAGCCAGCCTCCAACTATACCACTAGACCACCACTGCCCCATTAGGTGTGATCACTCCTGTTTAACTGCAGACTAACTAGCAGATCTAATCTGATGCAGATGTTAGTTTTGGGAATGGAAATTTACAGGGTGATTCCATATTTTTTTCTTCAAAATTGAGTGATTCCATAATTTATTCCCCTGTTTGATCCACAAAAGTAACTGTTACTGACTACCACATTGTTTTTTCTTGATTTCTTTTAGTGTTTCTTAAAGTCAGAAAGTTGCCACTTGAAATGACTTTACTGTTATGTCATGTCTGTGATCTGCTTTTTTCTGCAAAAATTAAACAACTGAATGAACATTCTCCGAGAGTGGTGATTCCATAATTTTTTCCAGGGATTGTAGAAGGAAAAACTCACAAAGTTTGGTGGAAAAACTTTCCAAAATGTGAAACAGACTCCACAGGGTAAAGTCGTCCGCTAGTTGTATGCTTGTTGTAAACTGGCAGTTTTGTTTGGAACTTGTGCATTCTTCATACTCTACTTGCCAGTTTGTATCTGTTGATGTCCAGTGGACCCGATTCATGACCAGACTAGTAGCTGACATGCAGCAGGTGAACCAGAGCTGTGATAGTTCGTGATCACTGACAAGGAACTCATGTGATCTGATGAATAAGGAATGTGTAACAGGGTCCACAGGACAAAACTGATGACGTTAGGATAAGTCCGGTATAAGTACTGTACATGGAACGGATCTTTCAGAGTCACAGCAACATACGCTATCCGGGGTATCGTGATAGTCTACAGCAGCAACAACTTTCATTACTGCAGTGTTTTCTTTCACGGCGTTTCGGCCATTCGTTGACACTATCGGGCGAGGTGTGAGTGCTGCCCTGCACCTTTCTCTTCCACTTTGCTTCTACAGGTTAGGTGCAGAGGTATTAAATACCGTACAGACGCTCCCCAACTTACGTTTTCAATTGGTTCTGGACGGCCGAACGTAAGTTGAAAGTGAATGTAAGTTGTTACAGTGACGTATGACGTGTGATGTATGACACTCATACTGTACTGTACATCCATAAATACCATTACCATATCTCATAAAACACCCCTAAATCAATTATTATAAACATCACTTTGTAAAGTAATATATAATAATATCAACATTAATTTCAAATAAGTCACTTATTTATACCGAGTGACTTTACATGAAGCTTAAAACAGCCAATCAACGCTTACAATATGTGAGGCGCTCAATATCGAAAGTAGTGTACTTGCAAAAGTAGTGTACTTGCAAAAGTAGTGTACTTGCAAAAGTAGTGTACTTGCAAAAGTAGTGTACTTGCTGTGGGTTATACAGACTTCCGGTCTTTCAAGTGCACAAGGGTGCCGTTTAACTCGTTTAGAACACAGCCTGCACTGATGCGAATCCCAGCAAAGCCAAGAGTTCTTTCTTTTGTGCAAGTAAGATGCATACAAAGAACAAGTACAAATCCTAATGAATATTAATATAAAAATAAGTATACACTCTTAGGATTCTGCTAAAAGATAATAAATATCTGTAATTGTTCTGTAATTTGTGCATTCGGGTTTTCATTCATATTACAACTCTCTCTTTGCTGAACTGAGTATGCATGGTAGATTGTGCTGATCTGAGCAGATAGTAAATTCATCTGTGTGTATGAGACTTGCACCCATGCTAGTAGGCTTACACTTCTGACCAACCACATTTGCTTAGGGTTACATAAGTCCACAAAACAGTGTAAACACAAAGATCACAGAGACCACGTCTTAACACAAGAGTAACATGCTATATAACTGAGATATATATATATATATATATATATATATATATATATATATATATATATATATATATATATATATATATATATATATATATATATATATATATATATATATATATATATATATACTAGTATATACATACACTCAGTCTGTAGTTTGTAAACAATGAATGCAGTAGGAACATCTAAACTCAAATTTAAAAAAAAAAAAAAAAAAAAAAACATAAAATTGAAAAACCGTAAAACAGATGAACGTAAGTTGGGAAGCATCTATGTGTTGCAAGTTTTTACACCTCTGTGTTCCATGTGTATTGTGTGTATTGTGTGTGCATGTGTTGTGTGTGTGT
>CM045731.1:73118916-73126416 GCA_024760905.1 Plotosus lineatus
CAGTCTTCTTCTTCTTCTTCTTCTTCTTCTTCTTTCCCTTTCGGCTGTTCCCTTCAAGGATCGCCACAGCAAATCATCTGCCTTCATCTCATCCTATCCTCTGCATCTTCTCTTACATCAACTACCTTCATGTCCTCCTTTACCACATCCATAAATCTCCTCTTTGGTCTTCCTCTAGGCCTTCTGCCTGGTATTTCCAACCTCAGCATCCTACTACCAATCACTACAGTATCATCTGCATATCTGACATTTGGGTCAGGAAGTGCTTCCAGATGAGTGGACAACTACAGCTAATGTGATCAGGGAGACAGGTCGGAGAATACTTGGTGTGTCATCTGGAAGGAGAGGAGATAAGGAGACTTGGTGGTGGAATGAAAAAGTGCAGGAGTGTGTACAAAGGAAGAGGTTAGCTAAGAAGTAGTGGGACATTGAGAGGACCGAAGAGAGTAAACATGAGTACAGGGAGACACAGCATAAGGCGAAGGTAGCGGTGTCAAAGGCCAAACAGAGCGCGTATGATGACTTGTATGCTCGGTTGGAAAGTAAAGAGGTAGAAAATTATTTACACAGGTTGGCACAGCAGAGAAATAGAGATGGAAGGACGTGCACCAAGTTAGAGTTATTAAGGACAGAGAGGGAAATGTATTGACTGATGACAGAAGTGTGCTGGGAAGATGGAAAGAGTACTTTAAAGAGCTGATGAATGAGGACAATGAGAGAGGAAAAAGAGTCAAAGAGGTGACCGTCGAGGACCAGGAATTAGCAAAGGTTAGTAAGGGTGAAGTGGGGTGGGCATTGAAGAGGATGAAGAGTGGAAAGGCAGTTGGTCCTTGTACCCGGTGGAGGTATGGAAGTGTCTAGGTGAGGTAGCAGTAGATTTTCTGACAAGAACATTCAACAAGGTCTTAGAGAGTGAGAGGATGCCAGAGGAGGTGAGGAGAAGTGTGCTGGTGCCCATTTTTAAGAGCAAGGGAGACATGCAGAGTTGTGGCAACTACAGAGGGATAAAGTTGATGAGCCATACGATGAAGTTATGAGAAAGAATAGTGGAAGCTAGACTAAGGGCAGAGGTCAGCATTTGTGAACAACAGTTTGGTTTCATGAAAAGAAAGAACACCACAGATGCAGTGTTTGCCTTGAAGATGTTAATAGAGAAGTACAAAGAAGGTCAGAAGGAGCTGCATTGTGCCTTTGTGGATCTGGAGAAAGCATATGACAGGGTGCCGAGAGAGGAACCGTGGTATTACATGGCGGTATTGCACGAGGAAGTGTGGAGTGGCAGAGAAGTATGTTAGAGTGGTGCAGGACATGTATGAGGGATGTAAGACAGTGGTGAGGTGTGCTGTCGGTGTGACAGAAGAGTTCAATGTGGAGGTGGGACTGCATCAAGGGTCAGCTCTGAGCCCCTTCTTGTTTGCTATGGTGATGGACAGGCTGACAGACGAGGTTAGACAAGAATCTCCATGGACTATGATGTTTGCAGATGACATTGTGATCTGTAGTGAGAACAGAGAACAAGTGCAGGAAAATCTAGAGAGGTGGAGGTATGCCCTGGAAAGGAGGGGAATGAAGGTTAGCCTCAGTAAGACAGAATACATGTGTGTGAACGACAAGGACCCAAGAGGAAAGGTGAGGTTACAGGGAGCAGAGATAAAGAAGCTGGAGGATTTTAAGTATTTAGGCTCAACAATCCAGAGCAGTGGAGAGTGTGGAAAAGAGGTGAAGAAGCGTGTGCAGGCAGGTTGGAATGGTTGGAGAAAAGTGTCCGGTGTGATGTGTGATAGGAGGGTATCGGCAAGAATGAAAGGAAAAGTGTACAAGACTGTGTTGAGGCCAGTGATGTTGTATGGTTTAGAAACAGTGGCCCTGGGGAGAAGACAGGAGGCAGAGCTGGAGGTAGCAGAGATGAAAATGTTGAGGTTCTCTTTGGGAGTAACGAGGATGGATAGGATCAGGAATGAGTACATCAGAGGGACAGCACATGTAAGACGTTTTGGAGACAAAGTCAGAGAGGCTAGATTGAGATGGTTTGGACATGTACAGAGGAGGGATAGTGAGTATATTGGTAGTAGGATGCTGAGATTGGAACTACCAGGCAGAAGGCCGAGAGGAAGACCAAAGAGACGATTCATGGATGTGGTGAAGGAGGACATGAAAGTAGTTGGTGTAAGAGAAGAAGATGCAAAGGATAGGGTGAGATGGAGGCAGATGATTCGCTGTGGCGACCCCTGAAGGGAAAAGCTGAAAGGAGAAGTAGAAGAAGAAGAAGT
This sequence comes from Plotosus lineatus, assembly GCA_024760905.1. Classification (NCBI taxonomy): domain Eukaryota; kingdom Metazoa; phylum Chordata; class Actinopteri; order Siluriformes; family Plotosidae; genus Plotosus; species Plotosus lineatus. The sequence goes on from CM045731.1 coordinate 73,121,187, forward strand.
TATGTTGACTACTCCAATTCTAAATCAATCCATTTCTTTCACTGCATGATCAACTCTGTGTATAGTGAAAACAAAGTCTGGGGACAGGATACAGCCTCGCCTTACACCAGGCCTTACAAGTGATCATACTCATCTTTGTGACGAGATTCAGAGATTAGGCGCAGGTTGTATTCTTTGAATACCGCCACCGCCTCTTGACAGATGATACAAACAACTTTTTCTTTGCACTGAACAAAAAAAATAATTGTTTGTCCACTGCAGGTTAAATACCCTCCATTCTGAATAAATGTTTCTCTTCCATAACCTTTTCACCATCATTCCTTTCTATTTGAGGGGGGGGGGGGGTGTTTTAAGAACTTTTTGTTTGTGGGGGAGGGAGGGTCAGATAGGGACACAGAGGGCAGAAGGGTGGAATAGGGTCTCATGGTCTAGGTGTGTATTAGTCTTGATCGCATGGCCAGACTGAAAAATAAATAATCATAATGCGTCTCTGGTATTGTTCAAGGGGCCGGGCCAAATGTGGAGGTGGGCCGTATCCGGCCCGCAGGCCGTAGTTTGGGGACCGCTGCTTTACACCATGCTCTATGCCAGTTACTTATCCTTCCATCTATCTTCACTGCTGCCAGTTGATTCCAGTAGAAGTTGCTAATCAGTTCAAGCTCTTTTCCATCAATGTCCAGCATGTCTAGATCTCCATAAGGCCCTCGTGTTGCACCTTATCGAATGCTTTGATATAGTCAATAAAACAAACATGCAGATCTTTCTGCATCTGGATAGCGCTCTCTGGTAACATCTGCATAATGAACAGGGCATTCCTAGTCCCCTTGCCTGGCCTGAAACCATACTTCTCTTCTGATAGTATTTTCTCGTTTTCCATTATGATAGTTCCTCCCTTGTCTTGGATACAGCGAGGATGCATATTTTCTATGACCAGTGATCTGTCGTACTTTGCATAAGTTGAGGATTTTTCTTTTCATGACTTTCCAATTCTTCATACTGTTTTACGTCGAATTTTTCTAATGCCATTTGACATTTATTTCTAATATTTCTATCAAGTTCTCTATATCGATCTCTGTCACCTTTCATCTTTCTTCGGATTTCCATTAATTCCAGAATGTCAGTTGTCATCCATTCTTGTTTCTTGCATGGAAATACACGAGGCACAAGCTTATTTGTGGGATCAGTTCAAGCCCTTTGAAAGTTACTAAAAAGTTTGTCAATGCCATCTGTATGTTCCTCGTTCAGGTTTGTTTTAACTGCTTATTTAAACTGATGAGGGAACCCACTGTGTTTTAAGCTTGAGAAGTCAAGTCTTTCTATTGGTTCCTTAGTTGCTTGCTTTTTCAATTTAATTCGAATCAAACACACAACCAAGACATTGTCAGAATTACAGTCAGCACCAGGATATCCCTTTGCCTGTGTCACAGAATTCTGAAATCTCCTGTTGATAGTGATGAAGTCAATATGATTCTTCATGTTTTGGTCAGGACTTTTCCATGTCCATCTTCTTCATGGATGATGTTGAAACCATGTATTAGTAATGATCTGGACTTTTTGCTCACTCCATTTTATCTGTGTTTCTCCACACTCATTTCTCAGTCCAAGTCCATGAGGTCCAACTATGTCTTGGTACCTCCCTTCCCCTACAATGGCATTTAAATCTCCCATAACAACTTTGACCTCTTGGGATTTGCATTCTTTCATTGCTTTGTCTAAATCTGCATAAAACTTTTCCACTGTTTCTTCTGACCTAGTGCTAGTTGGTGCGTACACTTGAATGATGTTAATGTTGAAAGGCTTCACTTGTAACTTCATCAGAATAACCTGATCTGAAACAGCCCAATAACACATCATTGCAGCAGATGCTTGGTTACTCAGAAGGATTCCTATTCCTCAAACATGAAGTGTTTCATCTCCAGAACACACAAACATAGTATCGTCCAACTTGATCTTACCAAATTTGGTCCACCGAACTTCACTGCATCCAAGAACATCAAGATGGAGACGCTGCATTTCAAGGATGGCATTATGAAGCTTGCCACCTTGGTACATTGTACAAACATTCCATGTTCCAATTCGTAAAGACTGGTGATTCATAGACACAGTAGCATGATGACGGTCTGGAGTGTCCTGTGGAAGCAACTCCTCCTTACCGAGCGAAGGATCCAGCTAGGAAATAGCTGAAATCCTATTCACGCTGTTGACGTTATGACTTCCTTGTGCACGATTCATTTTGACTTACAAAGCAGAAGAAATATCCCACAGTGGTCTGCCAACTGCCTTCTGTGGTCTACTAACTTGAGATGGTTGATCCCTACCTCTGCTTATGATTATCATCAGTGCGTGCCAGGCATCAATGTTCTGTGACTGAACAGGCAGTTGAATTATCAATACCCACAGAAACAATCCACTCTGCTGCTACCCAGAGCTTTGCTGGAACCCTGGCAGGGGCCCTTCGTCGGAGTGCTATTACCCTGGCCAGTTGAACTCCGGGATGCAGTTCAACGTCATACCCAGAACACCACAGGTGTCAAATTCAAGACCCACGGGCCACATCCGGCCTGCCAACTCATTTTATGTGGCCCGTATGAGTTTTCAAAGATTATGATTATCCTACATCTTTTGTATCAACTATTACCATGAAACCTAATTCATCATCCTTGCCATCCATCATCTATTCCACTAGGTGGCAGCAGCAGCCTTTTTTCAGGTAAAAAGGAGTCATTCATGACTCAAAAAAGATTGCTTACTTATTGATTACTTATTACCATGCTTGCGTATTACTCTTAAGCTTTGTCAGAAAATGTAAAGAGGAAAAGAGGTCAAATTTCTAAACACATCATTTTGCGATAGATTTCATGATTGATTTTTAGAACAGATGTGCAATTATTTATTCAGCCCTTGATCACCTTTTAAATTTAGTGTAGTGGCCCTAAGTGAAAATGAGTTTGATACCCCTGTTCATCGGTTCATTTTCTGTAACCTAATTAGGGTCGTGGGGAGGCCAGCGCCCGTCCCAGCCGACTCTGGGCGAGGGCAGAGTACACCCTGGACAGCTCACCAGGCCATCACTGGGCGGAAACACACTGATTCGGCAGAGGTTTTTACGTCGGATGCGCTTCCTGACACCACCCTTTAGCAAGGGACAGAAACACGCTGACGACTTTGCAGCTCCTCTTTACGAAAGTCAGCAATGGTTCTTTTACATCAACCTCTCACCATAGACAGTGACAGACATGTCCCGCCTTTGATAACCCAGTTAGCCGCACTGGGGGGAGGGGGGGCAGTGACAACCTTGTGGAGAGTGGGACTCGAACCCCCAACCTTAGGATCAGCGATCCAGCGTCCTATACCACCAGGCCACCACTGCCCACAGATGCTGCTGTATTTAACCTTCAGAATAACTTCATACCTTTCATGGTAATTAATCTCCGGCTTCAGTGGGAATCACACACACACTGAAATAACAGGCTGTGAGCAAATGTGATGATGCTGGTGATGACGTAACTGATGACGCAGCGATACTGTGACAATTTGGTCTTTCTTCTTTTCATATAAAGTGTACTTATTTAAATAATTTTATTTCTGGTGTTAACACTTTGTTCACAATTAACCAAAATGTTACGAAAGCATAAATATATTTCATTAAAAGACAATGACTGAACACTTTCAACTTGAAAAAACTTTATGACCTGAAATGATAAACAATTAAAAATGATGATGATGATGAATTAAATTTCAATATTCATCTTACTTTATTTTGCTATCTTGCATTTTTTTGGAGATTGGCTGGCGTGGCTGTATAAGCTCACTGGTCCCTGCTGCACAGCTCACACTATCAGTCATTTTAATCCTGCTGAGGGACGTGCGCTGGTCTTCCAGCCTGTTGGTCACGTGAACAAACACTCAGTAAATCTCACTGATGTTACAGCTCAGAAAAAAAAAAAAAAAAAAGAACTTACAGGTTTTTATTGTAAACGTTAGTTACCATGGCAACACATTTAATAGGTCACACAATATTGGCCAGAGAGAAAGAGGGGAAGGGATAGATAGAGAGAGACACAGAGAGAGAGGGAGGGAAAGATGCTGATGTATTTAATTAAGTGTTATGTTGGATGTTGTGTCTGTGATTGAAGAATGTTTTTTTGACAGATGATTTCTGTTCCTCCTTCCACTAGTAACACATGGTGAATGGATTTTGAATGGGTGGTGAATGGATAGAGAACGGAGCGAGAACGGGTAGTGTATAGATGGTGAATGGACGCTGTATACAGGGTGAATTGACAGAACAGACAGTAAACGTAGGGTGAACGGATGACGAACGCAGGGTGAACGGACGGCAAATGGATGGTGAATGGAGGGTGAATGGACGAATGGTGAATGGTCAATGGATCCTGAATTGATGTAGAATGGATGGAAAATTATTGGTGATTGATTGGTGAATGGATGGTGAATGAATGAAGAATTGATGGTGAATGCATAGTGAGTGGATGAGGGCAAGATCAGTTTACACAGTAATTACTGATCATTTCCTTCTCTCTCTCTCTCTCTCTCTCTCTCTCTCTCTCTGTGTGTGTGTGTGTGTGTGTGTGTGTGTGTGTGTGTGTGGGCGCATGTTTATAATGATTAATGACATGAAAGGTAGTCTAAATTTAGTCATCTCATTAAACACCCACATGCATCATAAAAGATAACTAAAGTGTTAAAGAATCAAATTTGTTTACATATTAATGTGCATATCATGAATATTAATAGCATGTTGTGTATCTTAATATTCTGCTGGTCAGTTTATGTACACGCCCTTCCCAAAGTGTGTGTGTGTGTGTGTGTGTGTGTGTGTGTGTGTGTGTGTGTGTGTATTGAGGAAACACTGAGCAGTATGTCAAACTCTCAAACACTGTCCAATTGAGTACTCCTGAATGGGTGTGGTAAGTGTGTGTGTGTCTGTTTATCCAGTCTAGCCATCATGAAGTGGAGTGCTGTGCTGCTCTTGCTCTCCAGGGAGCCTGAAATAACCACTAAACCTTACACAGGAACCTGGAATAACACACACACACACACATACACTCTCACACACACACACACACACACACACACACACACACACACACACACACGCTCCTCACCCAGTCAATGCCACCAGGGGAAATGAACATTACACATTCTTCATTTCTCTCTGAACCAAAATCGACAAATCTGCTTCACCTGTAAATCCTTTCCTATCTTTATA